>PITA01000811.1:0-234261 GCA_004023965.1 Spilogale gracilis | reverse complement strand
AAAGTTTTCAGGGGAATGTACATTTAGCTTTTGTCTTAACCTGGATTCAGCAAACCATGTGGTATGGACAGGATACTGGAATGGTCATCAGGAAGCCTAGAATCTCATCCTGGAATCAATACCAAATGACAAAATGATGTTAACCAAAACCCATAACCTTTTCAATGCTTCAGGGTTTTGTTTTGTTTTGTTTTAATTCTGGAGACTGGAGTTGATAATCACCACCATTTTATTGAGCCCTTCCTATATCAAACACTACATAAATACTTTACAAAAATATCTCTTTTCCTTTTCACAGCAATCCTATGAAGTTTTATCTCTATTTAAAATGCATAGTCTTTTTATACTTACAAGCCACTTTATTCTGCATATTACACCATTTGATTTCATACAAGTTCTGAGGGGTAGGTAGGGAATTTTTCTCCTATTCCTCTACTAGAGAGCCTGCAGTACTATGAACTTAGTAGCTCAACTCACAATCAGAACTTACTATAAAGCTAAGCTTCTCTCATTCAGCATGTGTGTGGGAATTTTTGAGGGACCTGTCTTGAAATGTTTTTCTGTATATATCATTTGTATAAAGAAGGAATAAGTATGATTTAAAAAGAAGAGAGATGCCGACTGGTTAAGAGAAAAATATGTGACGTTCAAGGTTCCTTCTATTTCTATGAATTCATGGCAAACCATGATATGGTATGGTAACTCAGTATCCAGACCTTAAAAGTTTCTTCGTAAAATAAAATAGAGTTAAATAATGATAATTGAAGTTGGACTTTTGTTGTTTTAGTTTTTCATTTTACTTTTTTAAGCGCCCTGTTTTATGAAGGATGCTCATGCGCGTAGCTCATGTTCTGTAGATCATGTGTGTGGATAATGAGAGAGACCTGCGCGGAGTAATGAGCGCTTCCATACATGCACTGAGCATTCACTCTGTTTTCAAGTGTCATGTTACTGGCTCATCATGTATCAGTTCATTTTATTCCCATGATTCCCATTTTATTCCCATGATAACCCTACCAGATGCGTTATATTTTCAGCAATTTATAGATGCCAAAATTAAAGGAAGATGAAATTCCCCAAACCACAATGTATAGAGAGGAACCTGACCTTGAACAAACTTTGGATTCGAAGTCCATATCCTTTTCTATACTATGCCACCGCCCTTTCTGAAATGATTCACCAGTCATTCAGTCCAGGGCTGCCACATTCGTGTGCTTACGTCCTGGACTCAGCTAAGCACGTGTGTTGTAGTGAAGTTAGCACAGCTTCTTTTCCTGGATCAGCTTTACTCAGGGATTCAGGAGAAAAGAGCATTATTTAACATTAAAATCACATTGCATGTATTAAGGAGGTTAAATGTAAAATTATCCTTCACCTTTAAAATGAGACAAACTGACATAGGAATTTTGATCTTGTTTTTATGGTTACTTTGGGCTTTGCCCACAGATGATCTTGGTCCTCTGAATTCAGTGTTGCCACGTGGAAAACATTGAGAAGCTTGTTCTTCATCTAGTTCCTTCATTGAGAAATCAAGCCAGAGTCTCACCAGTTCATAAAATGCCTCAGCCATATTAACTCCTGCTGACTTTTCTCTTTGGACCACTTATCCTTTCCCAGTTGTAGAGATAGAGAACATATGGCCCAAGTCATGAAGACCCCTAAAGAAAAATCCCCATTAGAGCATCCAGAATTAAGATAATCAAGAGAGTACTTTTCTTTCCTTATTTTTATCCTTAGGCACATTTTAAAAATTTTATTTACATCATCCATTTGCCATCACTAATCTAATGGTGATTGCTGGTCATTCACTGAACCCAGTGGAGATTTTCCTGCATTCTGGCTAATTTGATAAATGTGGCAGTTAATTCAGATCCCAGATGCCATGCAGCAGGAGGAATGAGCCGGATGAAGCTGTGGGAGGGGCTCTGAAGGTCTCTGAGTGATACTAAATGACTCTTTGAGAATGCGCTTAAGAAGGGATATCCTTTCCTGGGTGACCAGGTGGCCCTGAAATGCCCTGCAGTGATGCTTTGCTGAGTCGTATTCTACGGTTTGTAAATACATCATACTCTTCTTACCCAAATTCCTTATCGGGGATGCATTATGCTATTTCTTTTCTACCATAAGCAGAATACTTTGCTAAAGTTTCATATTATACAACTTTTCATTTCTGTTTAAGATAAGTAAAATGGATAATTCAAATCTCCAAATTTCACTTTCAGGTTTGAATAATTTAGTGCAATTCTTCCTATTGTCCAAATGAATAGAGAAATAGTAAGATCTTCACTTTACTTTGTAATGTGTAGATTTTATTATTGTGCTCATTTTATTAACTTGGATTCAATCATAGTCTCAATGATGGGTTTTATGAATATTTTGATAAAGTTTATGAAATTTAAATTGTTCCAACTAAAGAATATGAAAGAGAACATTATTGTATAGACATAAAAATAACCTTTGTAGAAAGAAATAAAATAAAAATAATACTTAGTGTGATCTTATAGAGCAGGGGAGGGAGAGTTGTTGAAAAGAAGGGGACAAGGGCAGGATAGATTTCAGGATTATCAAGGACTACATAGCACAGTAATGCTTGCTACACTAAATGGCATCTGGGTTGGTTTCTCTCCTCCTAGAATTACAGTTTTATTCATTGGAAACAAATTGGAAACTCATTTCAGCACTCTTATATATCACAAGACCTGGATTCCTGACGCCTTCACATAAAGAACATGTGTGTTTACAAATGTTTCACATCTCTTCACTTGTTAGGTTCAGAGGCCCCTGTCAGATATTATCCTCAGGTACACAATTTTCCTTCTCTTGGTTTCTGTTCCCTTCTTAAAAAGGGCTAAAAAAATAGTGAGAGGGCTAGACTGAATTGGTCTCTCTCAAATCCCTGTTGACATTAGCATTCTGTAATTACAGACTCATGATAATTGGCTAGTATGAGGTGTGTGTGTGTGTGTGTGTGTGTGTGTGTGTATAAAATCTCCTATCCAAACTACCCCCCTTTTCTTTTCCCTTTTTTCCCCCGTCTTTATGAATACCCTCCAGCCTTCTTAGCACTACATTCCAAAAGGAATTCTTGGAGACACTCCTTTATAGAGATTTGGTCCATATGTATGGACCACTTCATTTCTTTAATATTTTATTTTTAACTAATTTATTTACCCAACATGGGGCTCGAACTCACAACCCCAAGATCAAGAATTGCATGCTCTACCTACTGAGCCAGCCACGTGTCCCTCTCCCAAACTTTTTTTTTTTCATTTTTTCTCAGACTGGTAGAGGCATTCAATGGTAGTGGGAAGCAAGACCCTTTTAGATTCTTGAGGATAACATAGTACAATCTGCATCTCCCCTCCCCAAGAAGGGGCTGTAGCTGTCCTCATTCTTCTGAATTGTGTGTCACCAGCTGTATCAGAGAGGTAGCAAGTAGCATTTAGGATGATCAGCAACTAGAAAATAGAATATGCTTATGTTGCGGAAGTTTGTGGTGATGCGAAGAAAGGCCTCCAACAGGGTTGTGACTGTTGAGGCACAAGTCAGGGCACTGAGGCTGAAAGCGGTCGACACACATCAATTGCATAGCATGCGCAGAGGCACTCTGCTGGGTGTTCTAGGTATATTCTCTCTTCATCCGCACAACAATCTTTAGTGATTGACATCCTTCTCATTTTCAAGGAAAAAAAAAATGTTTTTTGGGGAGTTAGTAACTTGCCCAAAGTCCCCAAATAACTAGAAGTTCTAGAATTGAAACCCAGGTTCTCTGACTCTGACCTCTGTGCTTCAGTGATATTCACAAAAGTTATCCCTTCTGTGAAATGAAAGAGCCCATGTGTTTTAACCCAGTGGTTTTAGGTCATGTCAATAGTTGTTTCGTGAGGTAGAAGAGAGCTCTCAAAATGTTTCCTTAGTTTGGTCAAGTGTGCTCAAAGAGCAGGCAAATTTTAAACCTAAGCCAAAAGTTAAGTCCAATTATACTTAGCACTTGCGGCTTACATAAATACTAAGTTGTCAGGTTTAATAAACTTCAAACTTTGCTCACCTTGCATTCTTCCAACTTATTGCTGCAAAGCCTGCTGAAGTACATTATGCTGGTAGGAAATCTTTTTTTTTTTTCCTGAAGAGGTTGATAGAAGAGTTCATTTGTGGCACTTGAGTTGATGAATATGGGCAGTTGCACATTTTGACAGGCCAGAGGTTACTTACTGTGATTCAAATAATAGATTTCAAAATGTGAGTTCTCTTTTGTTTTTTAAATGACTTAGGAATACTGAAACTATTGCCGTTGCTCCTAAGTGAGGTGCTTGTCTCACCATGCCTCCTTTTCTAACTGGTGCTTAAAAGTCTAGCCCTTGAGATTCATGTTAGGGTTTTTCTCCATATTTCATGTATGATATTCTCTCCTGTATGGCTTCAGAGAGCCAAATCTTGATTCTTATTCTTTTTTTCCCTAAGCCATGGCCAATATTTCCAATAGCTCATGGAGTAGTGCCCCCTAAATATATTGCAATGATCTCAAACTAAACAGTTAAAGACTAAACTCAGTTCTCTTCCATTTCCTGAACTTCTTATCTCAGTTAATGGCGACACCGTGTTCTTGGTTATATAAATCTGAAAACTCATAGTATTACTTGATTCATCTTTTGTCCTTCACTCTACAGAACTAAGTAGGCAATAGCTTCTGTCAATTTTACCTCAGAAATATGTCTTAGATTTGATCTCTTCTTTTTATCCTACCTTTGGCTGACATAACTCAGGCACTCATTATTGCTTTTGGAAACTCTGCAAGAGATCGTGTCTTTCTTTCTTTCTTTTTTTTTTCCTTTTGAGTAGAGTCGACACATAATATTACATTATTTTCAGGTGTACGACTTAGTGATTTGACAGTTTTACACACTTTGCCATGCTCACTGCAAGTATAGCTGCCGTCTGTCCTATTACATCACTATTGCGATATCATTGATTACATTCCTTATGCTCTGCTTTTTATTCCCATAACTTACTCATTCTGTAAATGGAGGCATGTATCTCCCTCTCCTCTTCATCCATTTTGCTTGCTTTTGACATATGTGCCTCTCTTGCCAATTTTGGTTTCATCCACTAGTGCCTGTGATGTAAAATCTAAGCCTCTTAGAATGGCTAGAGTCCTTCACTGGCCTCATCTCTGGCTACCATCATTTCATGGAATGTATTTCAGTGGTGAGGATAGCTGTATTGTTTCTAGGACCAAGAGGAGAGACTTTGATGCATAATTGATGAGAAGTATCTTCTAGCGCTGATACTTTCTAACGCATGTATTTGTTATTATTGTAAATAGCCAGAAAACCATGAAGGAAACCTTCATGCATACCAGTTCTCACTCTTCTAATTTGCTAGGCTTTTCCATTAATGGATTTCAATATGATTACAGTATGACTAAACTGTAAAATATTTGCAGTGGAAAACCACATAAAATCTGCTTCCTCCAGTTTCTAATCAATATATATTTATTGACTGATTGATTAAGTCAGTGGGTAGAAGAGTTAGGACATGTACTTTATGTCACTTTTCTTTATAAGTAACAGCTGTTGTCACATTTATATTGTAAATGGGATTAATCATCTAATTTCTTGCTGAACTTCAGTGACTATAATTGAGAGCAGTTCCTCCTCAAATAAATAAAATATTTAATTTAGGAAATGGGGTTCTGGGTCCTAAGGTTCTTCTCTCTTTTTATTCAGGTCATGGAAAAATGTTCTCAAATTATTGAAGAAGCAAACACATTAAAAGGAGCTAGCTCCTGTGTTACAAAGTAAATAATTTTGAAACTAATGACTAGAGAAAGCTACCTGTAGTGGCATACACCAGCCTTTCTACCCACACCAAGTGTTTAAACTGCAATCTAAGGACAGTGCAATATTTAAGAAAAGGTAGACTTTTTTCTTTGATTTTTTTCTATCACAATGACAATAAAAGCAACCTTTAAATCTGGTTTAATCTAATAATTGTCTGTATAGTTCCCCTGCTGATGTTTGCAAGGAGTAATGAATGATTTTACTAAGACTGAATTAAGCAACTTGTAAATGGTAAAACCTCCAAAGTCAATGCAATTTCATTAAAATCCTTATTAGTTTCTGGTAAGGATTATAATACATTTTCTATTGAATACAAATCAGCTTGCAGGTACTAAAGTGCTATTTATGATTTAAAATGCTCTTTGAAAGCTATAAATTTATTAAGGCAGGAGCAGTGGCTATATTTTGTTCAAGTGTGGTTGGAATCTCTTCATCTTCAGTGGCAAGAGTCTGAGGGAGATTAGGTAATTTAGTGGTGGCTCTGACTAAAAAGGAGTCTTTTGAATGAATATAAATGTGGATATGTGGAGACAGAGATGTAATTAAAACTATGATACCAATATAGGCAGATATGTTTTATATATATATATATATATATATATATATATATATATATATATATAACACACATATAGTACATACATTGTATGTTTTCCTTAGTTTGAACATGGAGGTGACTTGGAAAAATATTAATGTAAATTAATTCATTCAGGTTGATAGTCTTTTCTATTTAAGGTCATCTGTGGTGTTTGATCATATGGGAACAGCATAATGGGAGGCTGAAGAGAGAACCTTTTTGTCTTTATGTCAGATAAAACATGATGATTCCTATTGTACTTTTGAATTTTTAAAAAACACATTGAAAATTTGTGTATTCTCACACAAATTCAAAGAATTTATTAACTCATGAAAGAATGGTCTCTGGCGTCCTTATTCATGGTGAGTCTCTTAGTAAAGTTTATGTGGCAAGAGTCATAAGCAAAGAACAATAAACAAAAACTGCTGAAAGCCACCTACATCACATGTAGTTTAGTTAGCTTTTCTTAATTTGTTATTTCATCATCAAATATTTTGAATTAAAGAATGACCCCCCTACTTCCTTTACCTCCTAATTCATCTGCTTTTCAATTCTACGTATAATTGGAAAAAGAGGCACTGCTGTAGGCTTTTGCAGACATGGTGGGGTAAAGTCCAAGTCTTGGCCAAAGAGGAAGGTGCATGCCAGTGTTGTCTAGGGGTCTTTTTGTCCCTACAAATAGACATAACTCAGAACATTTTAACTGTGAAAATATGATAATACTTTCATATTTAGAACTCTTGGTGAGTTGAAAGGGTAGGATGCCTAGATCATTTACAAAAGGCATTTGATTTTTTTACTTTCTTTTTAATGGTTTATTGGATTTTGTGCCTCCAGATATGTGTAGAGAGTTCCCACCATTGTTCAGTTTCACTTGCTCTGTATCTTCTGTTTAAGGCAAATTGCTAAGTGTCAGTGACTGTATGTAGAGCTGGAGGTCTGACACCTCCTACCCTTCTCTACGTTCTGTGTACTTCCTTGCGTCAGTCAACAATGTGAAAATCTCAAGTTCTTTTCCTCTCTAGACCAAGACCACTTAAAGGTGGGTCTTGTGCCTTTTATCTGTAGATAAAAGACCACTTAAAGGTGGGTCTTGTGCCTTTTATCTGTAGATTCCTAGACCTAGCATAAAGCCTGTCACCTAATAGGGGCTTGACATGTGTTTTTTGACTGACCTTAATTAATAAGTAAATGATTTTTTTAAAGATGACTTCTCTCACTTTTTTAAGGCTTTTTAAAAAAGATTTTATTAACTTATTTGACACAGAGAGAGATCACAAGTAGGCAGAGAAGCAGGCAGAGAGAGAGGTGGAATCAGGCTCCCTGCCAAGAAAAGAGGCCGATGCGGGCCTTGGTCCCAGGACCCTGAGATCATGACCTGAGCCAAAGGCAGAGGCTTTAACCCACTGAGCCACCCAGGTGCCTGGAAAATGATTTTCTAAGTTTCATTTTTCAACCCTGATGATCTGTGCTGTCAGTTCAAGACCCCGAATCACCAAGAAAATGTTCAAAAAGAAAAACAAAGCTGGGGACATCACATTACCTTATTTCAAGCTATATTACAAAGCTGTGATCACCAAGACAGCATAGTACTTGCACAAAAACAGACACATAGACCAATGGAAAGAATAGAGAGACCAGATATGGAACCTGAACTCTACAGTCAACTGAACTCCCACAGATCAGAAAAACAATATCTAATGGAAAAAAGAAAATATCTTCAATAAATGATACTAGAAAAATTGGACAGCTATATACAGAACAATGAAACTTGACCATCTGCTTACACCATACACAAAGATAAAATAAATGGATGAAAGACCTTAATGTGAGATAGAAATTTATCTAAATCCAAGAGAACATAGGCAGTAACTTCTTCAACATTGGCTACAACAACTTCTTTCAAGACACGTCTCCAAAGGCAAAGGAAACAAAAGCGAAAATGAACTTTTGGGACTTCATCAAGATAAAAAGCTTCTGCACAGCAAAAGAAACAGTCAACAGGGGTGCTTGGGTGGCTCAGTGGTTAAGCCTCTGCCTTGAGCTCAGATCATGATTACGGAGTCCCAGGATCGAGTGCTGGGATTGAGCCCAGCATTGGGCTGCCTGCTCGGCGGGAAGCCCACTTCTCCCTCTCTCACTCCCCTCTCTCACTCCTACTGCTTTTGTGTCCTCTCTGGCTGTGTTTCTCTCTGTCAAATAAATAAAATATTTAAAAAAAAGGGAACTGTCAACAAAACACAGAGGCAACCCACAGAATGGGAGAAGATATTTGCAAATGACACTGCAGTATAGGGCTGGCATCAAAGATCTATAAAGAACTTCTCAAACTCAGCATCCAGAAAACAAATAATCAAGTCAAAAAATGGGCAGAAGACATGAGTAGACACTTTTCCAAAGAAGACATACAAATGGCTAAGGAGAAACATGAAAAAATAATTCAACATTAGCCATCAGGGAAATTCAAAACCAAACAACATTGTGATACCACCTCACACCAGTCAGAATGGCAAAAATTGACAAAGCAAGAAAGAAATGGAGAGGATGTGGAGAAATGGGAATCCCCTTAACACTGTTGGTGGGAATGCAAGTTGGTGTAGCCACTTTGGAAAACAGTGTGGAGGTTCCTCAAAAAGTTAAAAATAGAGCTACCCTATGACTCAACAATTGCACTACTGGATATTTACCACAACAATACAGATGTAGTGAAAAGAAGGGCCATATGTACCCCTGTGTTCATAGCAGAAATGGCCACAATCACCCAACTGTGGAAAGAGCCAAGGTGCCCTTTAACAGATGAATGGATAAAGAAGATATGGTGCATAAATACAATAGAATATTATGCCTCCATCAGAAAGGATGAATACTCAACTTTGTAGCAACATGGATTGGATTAGAGGAGATTATGCTGAGTGAAATGAGCCATACAGAGAAAGTCAAGTATCATATGGTTTCACCAATGTTCATTACAGCAATGTCCACATAGCTAAACTGTGGAAGGAGATGAGATGCCTTCAGTAGATGAATGGATAAAAAGATGTGGTCTATACATAAAATGGAATATTACTCAGCCATCATAAAAGATGAATACCCAACATTTGCATCACCATGGATGGAACTGGAGGAGATTATGCCAAGGGAAATAAGTCAAATAGAGAAAGACAATTATCATATGGTTTCACTTACTTTTCTCACATAAGCAATAGCATGGAGGAGATTAGGAGAAGGAAGGGAAACATGTAGAAGGGGTGGAATCAAAGGGGGAGATGAACCATGAGAGATTATGGATTCTGGGAAACAGACTGAAAGTTTTAGAGGGGAGGGAATGGAGGGATAGATGAGCCCAGTGATAGGTATTAAAGTGGGCATGTATTTCATGAAACATTGGGTGTTAATGTCGAGAATGAATCATGGACTACATCAAAAACTAATGATGTGGGGGGCACCTGGGTGGCTCAGTCATTAAGCATCTGCCTTCAGCTCAGGTCATGATCCAGGAGTCCAGGGATTAAGCATCACATCAGGCTCCCTGCTCGGTGGGAAGCCTGCTTCTCCCCCTGCTTGTGTTCCTTCTCTAGCTGTGTTTCTCTCTGTCAAATAAATAAAATCTTAAAAAAAAAAAGCAACTAATGATGTACTGTATGGTGACTAATGTAACATAATTATATATATATATATATATATATATATATATATATATATATATATATATATATATATAAAGGATGTACTCTGTTACAGTGCCAGACAATCAATAGGGAGAACAACAGCATCAATAAGGTGAAACCAATCCAAGTTATGGTGGTCCAATGATGTCTCCATTCAGTAAATAGTGAAATGAAATTTGCACAGAGTTAAGATGGACCTGTTAATTTGGAGGAATAATTGAATATTCACATTCAGGAACATGTCAATAAAGTAGTATTATTTCTTTTTGTACAGTTCTCAGGTTTCCTTTTTAATTTAGCAATATTAAAAGATACTATACATATTGTGGTTTGTTCTCAAGTGACCACATTTGGTATGTTAAGAGTGCAATGGTTTGTTCAAACATTAATTAGAAACTCACCAAATTAAATTTAAATGTTATAGCTTTTGTTATAAATAGAGTTCCAAAGCAATATAAACAATAAAACATTTTTGTTTTCTGTGAATTTTGTATTTTGTGAATTTATGAGTTAAGAATTGAGAACAAAATGGTAATCCAAAGGAAATTTTTCAGTTCTCACTACTTTTATTAGTTTTATAGATAACGTAGTTTTACAGGCAGCTACCTTATACTTGAGCAGTTTTTGGTCTTCACATCTCAATACTCAGGATCCTTGGTTTTTGCTTTCAATTAAAATTTCAACTTTTTCTCTCTCTCTTTTTTTTTTTCCACAAAGAAACAAAATCCTGTGCTCAACTGTTTTTCTGTCTTTGTCTTCAGGTCTTGAAATGTCTAGACCTGGATTTAATAGTTCCAATCTCCTCATAGATTGACAACCCGAGTCTATTAACTCCTCAGAGACAGCATTTCTCTGTGATGGTCAGAGAATTTGGTTCCCTTTATAATAGCTCTTCCAATGAAAGGTCCTCTCCCTTTTACTGTGGAGAGTATCTTATGGTACTCTGAAAATTGAGCTGGGCTGTATATATGATTGATTTTAGGGAAGAGTTGCTGGAATCAAAATATATGATCTGATAAAAAGACCTTGTTTCTAGCCATTTTCCTCGTGGTCAAATAAAACATACTGCTCTTACATGTTGACTGATCATATATTCCGTCTCCTAGTATTTTTTTAGTACTTTGACATTTTTCAGGTATTGGTTATTTTTTCATGATAATATCATTGCAGAAAATTTCGAGAATGGGAGTGCCTGGGCGTCTCAGTTGGTTAAATATCTGCCTTTGGCTCAGGTGAGATTCAAGCCCTGCATCGGGCTCCCTGCTCAGTGGACAGCCTGCTTTTTCCTCTCCTGCTCCCCCTGCTTGTTCTCTCTTTTTCTCTGTCAAATAGATAAATAAAATCTTGAAAAAAAAATAAAGAAAATTTGAGAATGTAGGAAAGTCTGAAAAATAAAATGAAAATAATCACGATCCTGTGACTGGGCCAAACACCGCAAACATGTTGGTCGATACTCTTCCAGGCTATTTTCTGTGTGTGCTTGTATGTTTTAACTCTTCTATAACTACTAAAAAGTTAAAAGGGCCTCTCTCTCTTTTCCTTAGTCTGAAGGGAAGAGATACTAAAAGATGACATAAAAAGTTAATTATTTACAATTTTGTTCATTATGTGTCCTTTATATCTTTAAACAACTTGGCCCAAGAAAAATGGGTATATTTTTATTTTAAATAATAAAAACCATTTGGGATAATGGATTAAACTTGTCAGAAGAGTTGAATGGAGAGTGAAAAGAATTATCTGAGTATTGTTACCAACTAAGACAGATTCTGTAGCTATGATGAGTCACATAAGTTTTTGGGAATATAGGCAAAGCTATAGCTAGGTTCACAGTGTCCAGGGCCATATTGGATAAAGCAACAGAGCTTTTTGGGAACATCAGTGAGCATGAAATTGATATTGATTTAATGCCCAACAAATAGTGTTCAGAAATCTGAAGTGTAGTTCTAAATGTAAACCCGAATGTGTTGTTTTTTTCATCTTTCCTTATTTCTCTTTGTTGTGGTTTCTTCCCACATCTTTAAAAAAATGATCTTTTCCTTTACTGTTTGTATAAATTGCAAGGTACTCTGAATTCTTTCTGGAATGAGGCATGTGCATTAACAAATATATAAATAAATTAACAAAACCTATAGTAGTGCAGAATGGGATATAGTAAATTTCCTTTAACTAAAAGGTAATTAGTGAGAAAACTTACTTTACAAAAGATGAAATAGAAGTTTAGATATTTGTGTCTTATTCTTGTCTTAATATTTCATCTCCTTTCTTTACATTTTTAAGACTGAACTTAAATCCCTAAAAGATATTTTATTGAGTATTAACTCAAAGTTTTTTCTCCTTGGATTAAATCTAGGAAATCAATCAATCAGACAAACAAACAAAAAATTCCACCTAATTCTTTACTTTAGAAATAAATGAAAAGAAAGAATTGATAGTGACAGTCATTTGTAATTTATGATTGTAATTAAAAAATCACTTGCTTGTCCCGGTTACAATTGATTTCTTAGAGCAAATCTACCATATTTTTAATGTAATTAATAGAAGCCATAAATCTTTGCAAGCTGTTTCTGTTAACAGCACGGTAATATAGGAACATGAAGTTTAATATGACATCCTGTTAGATATTTAGCCAAATATTGCTTGCACCATGTAATAAATGTGCCAAATAGAGTCCACCCACAGCACATTACAAACTAAAGCTATCAAAAGTTTAGTTGGTTTCCAATAATTTATGTAATGAAGCTAAACTTTTCTATAATAATAATAACTATAATTTTATTTGCATTTCTTAGCTTAAATGGGAATCAAGGTATTACAGCATCACTTGGGTCTTTAAAACTGGATTTTATTTTATTACTTTTTAGATTTTTTTTAAGAGTTTGTTTATTTGAGAGAGAAAAAATGAGAATGAGTGAGGATGAGAAGGGGAAGGTCAGAAGGAGAAGCAGACCCCTTGCTGAGCAGGGAGCCTGATGTGGGACTCGGTTCCCGGACTCCGGGATCTCGACAGGAGCGGAAGGCAGTGGCCCAATCAACTGAGCCATCCAGGCGCCCTATTTCTCACTTTCCACATGGATTCTACTTCTCTAGAATCCTTTGCTGTATATTTTCTTTTCTTGTACTTTTTCTAAGTTAATAACTGAACCATGAACTCTCCTCTGTATGTGGTTGAATAACATAAAAATTATGAATCTTTTTTCCCAGACTAACTTGAAAGTGATATTATGTTTGATAGTTATTTTTGAGGCAGTATTACTAATATATAATCAGTCCATTTTTTTTGTAATTGTATATTAGATTCATATTGATTAAGGTAATTCATCATATGTAAGATAATATATTATGTATTTCTTCTATTTTATAATGATTAGTGAACTGAGCATTATCATAAATACAACAAATTCTACAGTTTTATCAAATAGGATAGATCACTTTAAGAAAGTATTAAATACGTTTAGAGTCTCTGATGCTTGTATCTTTTAGGTTATTTTGGGGTGTTTAACAAAATCTCTGAGCAGCTGTTTATTTCTTCACAGGAGCTTCACCTTAATGGATATTAATGATATATGATGACATAGGCACAAGATAGAATTGATCTATTGTGAAATAGCTAAATAGGTGACTATCCTACTGAATACAGACTAACGTGTGTCTTTAGTGATACAAAGGGCTGGAATTTTTTTAAGTCAGTGCACTTAAATTTGTACCATTATGTTTTACTTATTAATTAGGAGATATTGCTAGGCATGAACAAGCATGTATTGTCTTATGGCTTATGTCTAAGTGGAAATGATAGTAATTTTTTTAAATGCCATATCAATTTCTTTTCTTTCTTTCTTTCTTTCTTTCTTTCTCTCTCTCTCTTTTTCTTTCTTTCTCTTTCCTTTTCTTTCTTTCTTTCTCTCTTTCTTTCTTTCTTTCTTTCTTTCTTTCTTTCTTTCTCTTTTTCTTTCTCTCTTTCTTTTTCTTCCTCCCTCCCTCCCTTCCTTCCTTCCTTTCTTCTTTTTTTCCCTCTCTCTAAGCACAGAATACTCCTCTGTGACACTTACTAAGTGATCTTTCTGAACCATAGATTTATAGTCATTACATCAGTAATGACTTTATAGTTCCACATTTCAACATCTTCTTAAGCCTTCTATTCTGTTGCATTTAATTGTTTAAGGGAATGTATGCCATGCAATCTTTTTTGCTCTAGCAATGCCTTGTGTCCATAATCTTATCACACATTCAGATTTGAAGTTTATTCTCTATAATTTACAATACAAAAGAAATGCCTTTAAACTTTTAAATAGATTTTTAACATACCATGAAGTTGCTTGCAAGTTTTAATATTATATATTTGAACTCTAATAGATATTTCTCAAACATTTTAGTAGTTAAGAAATACTTACTGTATGATCAGCCATGGTGTATTTGTTGAAGTAATTGTTGGCATTCCTGAGATGACTGAAATTTCTTTATAAATTTTATAATTTGGAAAAAGTATTTGAGGTAATTGAAATTTTTGTTTTATTTGGTTTTGACTTTGTCTTAAAAAATAGGAATCTTTGGAGTAGAGGATAAAATATGTATGGGGAATGTAGAATAGAGATTACATTTATTCTCCATGATTCACATGTCAAACCAGCACACAGTTCTCTTAAGCAGAGGTTATAACAATATTGTGACTTTCCTAATATTGAAGAGGTAGCACAGGATCTAGAGAGGTCCCTGTCACTGGGATGTGCATCTCCACTATGTTCCTATATATACTTGAGCTATGTGTGTACATATATTATATATCTCCAAGCGAGTGAGCTCCCTTGAGCCAGATCCTTAAGAATCAGTGGTTCAGTGAGATGGTCAGAAGAGAAAGACAACCGTTCTCTTGCAATCACATTACACCATTTCACCAGCTCTGCTCTTTCTCTGGAGGCATTTTGTCAGACCTGTTGTGGCCATTTTGAGCACTCACGGTGCATAATTACTGTTTCTAAAAGTTGCATTTCCTAAAGTTCTGGATGGCTTTTTCATTGAAAATCTGCCATTTCTCTTAAGGATATGGTCCCTAGGCTTTCAAGAGAATGTTTCTCACCAATAAGAATCAGAGCATAGGGCGCCTGGGTGGCTCAGTGGTTTAAAGCGTCTGCCTTAGGCTCAGGTCATGATCTCAGGGATCGAGGCCCGCATCAGGCTCTCTGCTCCGCGGGGAGTTGGCTTCCTCCTCTCTCTCTGCCTGCCTCTCTGCCTACTTGTGATCCCTCTCTCTGTCAAATAAATAAATAAAATCTTAAAAAAAAAGAATCAGAGTATAACTTAGCTAGGGATTTATACCATTAAAATAACACTTCCTCCTATGTAACCTTGTTAAGATGATTCTCCTTCAATTCTCTGAGGAACTAGGAGTTTATAAAGAGGACTTGATATCATTTGGAGAAAATACAGTAGTAATATCAACTCACTTGAAGTCTGGAAACATGCTTCTTAAAAAAAAATAGCAACAACAAAGTTGAGTTTATAATACAAAGAATGTGAATGTTCACCACCAGTGGGTGGTCCATACTGGTTCTCTAGACATTATACACCAGTGGTCCTGGGGACCACAGTATCTTTTAAATAAATAGCTAAACATCTTCCATATCAGATAAGTTTATCATCTTACTGTTCTTAGCAAAATTTATCATTGCAAAAGAAAATCATCATTCATGGGAGTCCTTCTGAATCAAATGCTTTTAATTGAGAATTAAGTTTCTAATGTAATTTTCCAACACTTATAGTTTTCTGAAGAGGTCCTCATCAGTGAGAGTGAATAGGCCTTTCTTTGGCCTTAGCTTTCCTTTTTAGCCTTGTCTTCTGGTGTTTGTCTATTTCTTCCTTTCATACCAGCCATGCAAAATCATCCTCAGTTTCCCAAACACACTACCTTCATTTATTACTTTTCTGCTTTTCTTTATTATCCTTTATTGTCTCTGCCAAATCCCTACTCATCCTTCAAAATTCAACTCAAGGATCACCACCTAGCTTTGACTTTCTTTGGTTGGATTTATTACCTCCTTCTTGAATGTATACTACTGTGAAATAGCTCCATTAACATGTTATCTCATAATTATTTGTTATCATTTAGACACTCAGCAAGCCAACATCTTCAAGCACAGCAATCTGTGGCTTTACCATTTATCTTAGGACCTACTGCTCAGTATCCAGGCAATGCAATCTTTTATTGGGTGAATAAAGTAAATACTTCAGGAAACCTGCTCATTATGTAGCTATAATACATGAAGGAAGTGTAAGTTCAGGAGAGTCAATGTCTCTTGTGTGCATACCATTGGTGTTAGACTCTACTCAAGGTGAATGGCATGCAATCCTGGATAGATATACTCTAAACTGAAGAGCTACGCACATTCCCAGAGTGCTGCTTTCTTCAAGTGCTTGCATGTGAATGACAGTCACTCATCTAAGAGTTAATTCTACTTTCTTGGAAGTAATATGCACTGTTGTTTATTATCACTGATACACAGTGTGCTTGGATTGGTTTTAAAGTTCATTCAGCCAAAGGAAAAAGACTATTATATATGACCAAGTCAGATTTAATATTAGTGATTGTATTTGGGGGATTACTTTTGAGTTTCAGATGTTGTTTAAGGAGTTGCATTTCAAGAAGAACCTAGGAGGGAATTGAATTTAGCTGGAATAATTTAATATCTATACAAGTGTGCGGCTAAAGCTCTGTATGTTCAATACCTCTTATTTTTATTTATCATGATGAGTTCTTTGAAATTTGAATTTTCAGGTTAAAGTAACTAGAATTAGACCCTGTGTGTTTTATCTCAAAGTTGTTTTGATAAATGAATGCTATTATGAGGATAGACGTCCATTAATTCTGTAAAAAAAAAACAATAACCAGCTGCCCAAAGTTTGTTTTTCTTCTGCCCAGAAATTTGTGCTACTCAAGCCAAATCCAAACCTGAAGAAAATTGAATTTATGCTTATTAAAGCCCAAGTAGCTTTTTAGACTGAAGTCTACAGAGTTAGAATATTTATATAGTAAATACAAAGTTCAAATTCAAAGCTTGATTTAGAGTTGTATCCTATGCCTACAGTGAAATTTTGTGATATGTGATATAAATGATGTTATTATTATAATTTGGTTTTCTCTCAAGACTCATGAAATGGCATATTTTTCATTACTCTCAGACTTGGTGCTTTAGTCAACTAAAACTATCCTTATGAATCTGATCTCTAGAAATTCTTAAAATAATCTCCAGTTAAATCACTTGGAAAAATTTTACCCCCTCCCACATTCTTTCTCCTATTCCATTTTCCATAAATTATTCTGTTTGATTTTGATTGCAATCAAGCAGTTATCTTTTGAAAATTAAAGCAGGTCTGCCAAGAACTACCTTGGATCAGTGTGTAGAAGAAACTGCAGTCAATTGAGGCTGAGTGAACTCTCCCTGCTGATGAGTGGAAAATGTCTCTTCCTTTGAAAAAGTTTTCCCATTCACAGAGCAGTGGTAAATTTTGACTTAAATTTTAATGATTGTGTTAGGCAGAATAACAGCCCTTCCCTGCAAAGATCTTACTTAATCCTTGGAACCTGTGAGTTTTACCTTGCAAGGCTAAGGGAAGTTAAGGTTGCAGATGGAATTAATGTTACAAATCAACTGACCCTAAGATAGAGAGATTACTGTATTTTCGAGGTAAATCCAAAATCAGCCTTTTTCAGTGGGAGGGATTTAAAGTTAGCAGCAGTGACACAAAATGAGAATGTTAACATTTTGTAAAAGCTGGAAAAGGCAAGAAAAGTTTTTCCCTTAGGACCGCCAGAAAGGAATGCAACCCTGTTAACACTTTGATTTAACATAGTGAGACCCATATTGGACTCGTGATAGCTAGTTAGTAAGGTAATAAATTATTGTTGTCTTAAGCCACTAGCTCTGTGGCAATTACAACATCAAAAGGAGACAAATTTCCTATATTAATTTTATTCAAATTATTCTGTTTGGTCTATAGTTTACTAAATTTTGGTGCACATCTTTAGTAGTATTTATTTACCATTTGTATGCCTCTGTGACCCCCATTTTCACCTTGAAGGAACATTTACAGAGTTCCCTTGAGTCTTTCATTTATTTGAAAATTTCCATTGAATTTATACCTAGTGCCAGTCATAATTAACAGATAATGTTTGTTGAGTTTGAGTGGGGGTTGTGGTAGGACAAAAGCAGAAAATAGACTTTAAGGGTAGTAATAAGTTCTCTAGAAAGAGGACAGGAGTAATTGGTAAATGTATCCATAAATGGAAAAGACTAAAATTGCTTTCTCCCTGCCTTCTGAAGACTGGGCACTCATATTTTAGGATATAACACACAACTCTAAGAGTGTTTTTCAGATAAAATATCCTGGAAGGCATAATCCACCTACTCCAGAACACGGTATTTTTCTTACCTGGTTCTTGAATCAGCCTTGCAGTTCTTTTACATCATATTAAGGATGCTATTCCTTTTTTTGCTTGAGCTATTTTCTAGCATAGCTTAAGGGAAAGCTATATCTGTTTCAGACACTTTGACCATCTGGATTCCAGTATCAGCCTTAATAAAATCAATTCCAGCTCACTATGACTGTATGATATCTTTTTACCCTTAAGTATAACCCTATTCTGTTTGTAAAAATCAATGCTCATTACTTGGGTAATCCTTTGTTATCAATGACCAGTCACTATTAGTTGACTATCTATAAGCAAGCGATTTCTGTTGTTTCCAATATGATTCCCTTCCAAGAAATTTCTCAATTTACATTTTCCAAGTTGGGAAGTGCACATTTAAAATTGCAACTAGCCACGACAAAACTTCAACAACATTATTGTGTCTACAAAATGTTGTAACAGGTTGTGTGGGTACAGTTCAGGAATCAGAGGAATGTGTCAAGTTTCTCATTCAGACGGAAGCATGACTTTACTGATTTCTGAGGTGGCAGACATGCCGAGGCATCCAAGTACCAGGATGCTATCCAAGGCAGTTTCTGGAGAGGAACAACCCCTGCTGGGAACTCACTTGTCATCTAAAAAAATTGGATTGTGTTCTGAACTCCATGTTCTAGTTTTCAAGTCACAAATAGCTTATGGTGACAGTGAATTCCTACTTGAAGTACCATCTTATTTTCAACACTGTTAATTCAGATACTTAGAATTAAGCTGGAAGGTTTTCATAATATTTTTCATCTAGGTTTCCTCTGTATTTCTTGAGAATACATTCATAAAGAATCAGGAAACCAGTCAGAATGTAACCACAACTCTGCTTTAGTGTTTATTACTCTATCCCAGGATTGATGAGAATACTCTCTAGAGTAGTTTATTCCTTTAACTGTTACCATACAAGGTGTGAACTTCCAATGTTTATGAGTTAAAAGTTTTACTTATGCAAAGGCAGAAGAGTATTAGCTTCTTGAAATCACTTGTTCTCTTTTTTGTCGTTTGTTTGGTTGGTTGGTTCATTTAGCACAGCTGTCCCTTGAAATGTAAAGGTTAACCAAAATACATTCCTGTCAGTATGATTTTTCTCAAAATATTACTTTGCAGTAGAAATTCTTATTCTGAGTATTGATTTTATACATTTCTGTATCATTGTGAATTTTCTACAGGGTTTCCCTTTTTTAAAATACTTTAATGTATAGCAACTAAGGATTGCTTGTATAAAAATACAAATTCCTAAGCTCCTCAATGCAAATTCTATCTCAGTAGGTCTGAAATATGGCCCAAGGGTCACTGTAACAAGTACCTAGGTGACTTTTATGAACAAGTAATTTGCCTAAAGATTTTTCTTCAAAAATGTGTTATTATTTCTACTGATGGATGAACAAACTGAGGCAAAATCCAGTTTTATGGTCACATGACAGGTAGAGTCTGTTACCGTACGTTCTTTTCCTTGGTTGCTAATTATTTGCTGTGTGTGTGAGAGAGAGAGACAGGAAGATAAGGAGAATATCTTTACTCCTGATTATACCTGGTTCTTTCAAATATCATATGTATGGAATCGAAGCCTAGCATCGATTATAGATTTACATATATGAGTTTACATTTGCCAGTGTATTTATTATTCTTATAATAAAGCAAAGTGAAAAATCTAAGTGGTACGAAAACTTCATGGTAGTATAAAAAAAAAAGTTTGTTCCCCTTTCTACTGGTGTATCTTTTATATATCTTGGTATTGGAGAATAGGTCTTCCAAAACACATTTTGGTTATTGCAGTTGCCATGAGCTTAATATGACTATGATGGAAATGTCAGTTGGTACAATTTCCTTCAAAATATAAAGACTACAGCTGGCTTCTTATTTTTGTCCATTCTAAAGATACTGTGGCTAGCCTAATTTGTACGGGCCCACTAGATCATGCCTAATTGAGTTAATGAAGCTCTTCTGTAACAAGAACCCTCTAAAGGAAAATAAAAACACAGAATGAAATTTCAGAATGCAAATTAGCCTAGTAGCATTGCTGGCTTTCATTCTCATGGGTAGAAGACACAGTAAAAGAAAACTCTTAAATTAAAGCCAATTACACCACATAGTCAAAGATCAGGTTTACCTAAAATTGTCACTGGGGAGCTGCATGCATCCTGGGGAGAATAGTCCAATCACTGGTACATTCTTGGTACTTGACCTGCCTGGGATACAAAAAGCTATTTGCTGTTTAATTTTAATGACTGAGTATTTCAAGTGTCTTTCAACATGTTTGAGGATTTATGGTTTCCATCTAATCAATGGAAACTTATATTGATAAAAATTACTTGCCATAGTGGGGATTTACATTGCTGATTTTTGTTTAAATTTTGTCCCTTTCTACCAAGTAGTTTGTTACTTTCATGCAACATGTTTTGGGTGTCGGAGCTGCCTAGCTATAAAGACCACATAGAGCTTAGGGAATTTTTAAGAGTATGATAATAGATTGGCTATATTTTAACTAGTTTTACTCAAATTATTTTTCAGTTACATATTTTCAAGTTCCACAAGTATGTTTAAATACAACATGGCAAAAACCAATATAAATCAAATCTTTTCCTCGAATACTAGGAAGAGGTCAGTGTGATTAGAGAAACCCTGGTGTTACTATAAATTCTGATATAAAAAAATGTTTAGAGATGAACAGAATTACTAGAAACCTAAGAAAAATAAACTAAAAATAAACTCTAACCATCAAAAAAGTGTTCTACTCTGTAGGTTGTGCATATACTGAGTTGTATTATTTGTTAGTGACTTAGTGGCTGAACGACATAAAATAAAAATAAGGTATGACTCTGGTATCTTAATATCTCTTAGTCTGAATTTCTTTATGGGTACAGTGAAGATCTCTTTGACAGCTATATCTAAGACTTCATATTTTAAAATCCTGAATTAATATATTGAAGTGCATACTGGCCCTAGCACTACTATGAAGAAAATGTGGGAAGCGAAAGAAACCAAAGGAACCGACAGTGTTCGTTGTAGTGATTAGGGGACAGAGGGGTGGAGCTTCCTTATGATTTAGCCACTTAATTAGCTGGCTCAAATCATACTATGCCTTGAGATCTCACTTTCTGAATATTTAAAGTGGAATGCTTTAACCAAGTCAGCCTGCTTTTCTGGGCCACCTGTCATTGATTTCTGTTTAGAAGAGGTAGATAAAGCAAGGACCCACAGAGAACAACATAAGACATAAGGATGAAACAGCAGTACGAACTCACGGTCTATGGAACATGGGTGAAGAGGGGAGTGAACATGGGCTGGGGGGGAGTGAGTGAACAGTCAGTGTTGTTTAGATACTTTATTTCTTTGCGATCCACACAACATGATTATTTTTTAAAATTACTGTCCCTTAATAGGATACCTGTAAATTGAGTAAAATTGGTTATAATAAAATTTTAGTTCCTGTTTGATTGGAGAACAAGAGTGACACAGAGAGGACCCGCGGATTCATGAGATGACTAGATTAGTAATAGTTTTTGATCTATAATGAAGTCACGGCCTATCCTGATAGGGTTGTTGAAGTGTATAATGAAATAATGCAGACAAAGGACTCAAATGCCTGGCACATTTCAAAAATTTAATTAATGGAGTTATATTTTTTTAACTTACTAAAATAATTTTTGAAATGTTAAAAAAATAATGTTTACCAGATTATATGGATTTTATTCAAGCCAGTAGAGACTACTGTGAAAATTGACCTATAGACAAAAGGACCGTGTTCCATGTCAGATGTCTGGTATGGTACAGAGTAAGCATGCACATGGCCATTAGCATGACTCAAAAGTGAAATTAATCCCACCAAACCCTAAACAGTGTTGGCATTGGCATCCAGACTCTGTGGTCATGCCTGAGACTTTCCAGTCTCTGGAGAAAAATTTCTCTAAATGGCTTAAAATAATACCCACGATATGGGGCGCCTGGGTGGCTCAGTTGGTTAAATGACTGCCTTTGGCTCAGGTCATGATCCTGGAGTCCTGGGAACGAGTCCCACATCAGGCTCCCAACTCCCAGGGAGTTTGCTTCTCCCTCTGACCTTCTCCCCTCTCATGCTCTCTCTCACCCACTTTCTCTCTCTCAAATAAATAAATTAAATATCAAAAAAAAAAAAGAATACCCATGATAAGATGACTATTGTTTAGTGAACTTCACTGATAAACCTTGCCACAGTCCAAAGGAACAAAAGTTCTTGTTTTTCTTTTTATAGAGCCATCAAGTGACTTTAGACTTTCCCTCTGTTTCTTCTTTTTTGCAACTCAGCTGTTAAAAAATAGTGAGTACTACAGAGTACAGAACTCACTTTATTTTTGAGATCAGTGCTGAAAATCTCACAACATTCATGTGAGCGCCAAAGCAACCCATTATTTCTTGTTACTTTTAAGAGTAAAATGTTTATTATATTTGCACACAATCTTCTAGTAAATCCTAAAAGTAGATCCTTGAAACACTATCTTGATTTTAAAATAGTAGAAAAAAATACGAAGTCAGTTAAATATGTGAGAACGCCCAAGTGCATGAATGATAGAAACACTTTCCGTCTTAGCAATAATAAAAGGCGTTACTTTTACTGCATTCCAGAATGCCCACAGTTTGAAAGAGAGGCATAACTAGTTACAAAATAATGATAAATCTAATTTTATGTTTTTTTTTTTCAAATAACGAAAGAATCAAAGAGCACAAACACCAATACATGCTAAATACACAGCAGCAATCAAAAGAGGCCAGAAACTGGGAAGTGTTCTTACTTAACACCGTGGTCCCAGGCTTGATTGCAGGATGTGCTGCTCTCAATGTTAAGACTACAGAAATAATTAAACGATTCCTATGATTAGGTATAGAAAATATATTTGCCATGAAGTTACTGGTAAACATGAACCCTGCTTTCTAAATACAAAATTAAGAAAGAACAGAAAATAACATAATGGCCATTGCCTATTAAATCCTACTATTGTGTCAGACTTCAGATTTAAAGAAAACAAAACATTATACTTAGGCTATTCTCCTTGGATTTTCGTTTTGTTTTGTTTTCTGTTTTTTTTTTTTTTTTTTCTTCTTCCATTTTTCTCACCAGAGAACAAAAGTATCCTAACACTGGTATACAGTATTGGTGAAAGTTCATACACCTAGATCATCTGCATGTGTCACATGTACATGTATCAGAGTATGTAGATAGCATGGTCTTGCACATTTGCAGACTCTAAGTTGGCATCATAACGCACATAAACGGTATCCTTCTTCAGCTTGATTTCTTTATTCATATTATGGTTTTTATTAAGTACATAATACGCACAGGGTTTAAAGAATTCTGTTATATGGAAAGATAAATATCAAATCTGTTTTTAAAAAAGTACACGTTAGGACACCTGGGTGGCTCATTGGGTTAAGCCTCTGCCTTCGGCTCAGGTCATGATCTCAGGGTCCTAGGATCAAGGCCCCAATTGGGCTCTCTGCTCAGCGGGGAGCCTGCTTCCTCCTCTCTCTCTGCCTGCCTCTCTGCCTGCTTGTGATCACTCTCTCTGTCAAATAATAAATAAATAAATCTTAAAAAAAAGAAAAACTTAAAAAAATATATATTAAAACATTTAGTCAGACCATTGTGGTATTTTTTTTGCTTTAAATATTCCATTAAATTAATAAACCCTAGTTTATTAAATCATTTCTAAGTTACTATGCATCTGGGTAGTTTCTGCCCTGATTTGGAATTCTGCCTATGTCTTAAAGCCAGTTTCCACTTTTGTATGTGAAATGTTTTCTGGTTTCTTTATCCTGACCATTTTTAAAATCCTTGTCACTTTCAGTAATTTTCTTCTCTAGAAATTTATTTTCATTTAATTCTTGAGGTTAATGGACACACATTTTTTCTTTGTATTTTAACATTTAAAAATCTGTATCTCTGTCTTCCTCTTTATCCTTCATGATACTTATTTGTGTCGATCCTTTTTATCTTAAACAGGCTCATTGGAAGTTTAATTTTTCACTTACAATGTTCAAGCAAGAATTTTGTTCTGTTGGTCTTTCTACTGCATTTGTTTTTGTGTTTCATTAATGTCTAATCTTTTACTAGTTTCTGCTTTCTTTGGATTTACTAATCTCTTTTTTGAGTTTATTGATTTGTGTTTCTTTTTTAAAATGTTTCTGTGGCATCTACAGCATCTTAAATTCCAATCATTTTAACCTATCTGTGTCTAACTTCATCCATCTAATTTCCAGGTAGTGCCTTTCTTAGAACTGCTTTTTTTTTAAGATTTATTTATTTTGGGGCACCTGGGTGGCTCAGTTGGTTAAGTGACTGCCTTAGGCTCAGGTCATGATCCCGGAGACCCGGGATGGAGCCCCACATCGGGCTCCCTGCTCGGCAGGAAGCCTGCTTCTCCCTCTCTCACCCCCCCCCCCCCGCTTGTGTTCCCTCTCTAGCTGTGTTTCTCACTGTCAAATAAATAAAAATCTTAAAAAAAAAAAGATTTATTTATTTTATTTTATTTCATTTTTGAAGATTTCATTTATTTATTTGACAAAGAGATCACAAATAGGCATCAAGTTAGGCAGAAAGAGGGGGAAGCAGGCTCCTCACTGAGCAGAGAGCCGGATGTGGGACTTGATCCCAGGACCCTGAGATCATGACCCAAGCTAAAGGCAGAGGCTTAACCCTCTGAGTCACCCAGGCACCCAAGATTTATTTATTTTAGAAAGAGAGCATGTGTGCATTGGGGGAGGGGCAGAGAGAAAGGGAGAGAGAGTCTCAAGGAGACATAGACTCTGAGATGAATGCAGAGCCCAGTGTGGGTGGGGCTTCTTCTCAGGACCCTCTGATCATGACCTGAGCTGAAACCAAGAACCGCTTAGAGGTGCCCCACTCAGAGCTGAATATTAGGACCATTTCTAGTACCAACCAGTCAATTGAGCTAACACACACACACACACACACACACACACACACACCCCTTTTCTGCAGAGTGTGCTATGATAAATGAGGTGTGTAAAACAATTTATTTTCAGATCAGTTAAAATTAGGGTATTAGCAATTACCAACCACAGATTTCCTTTCATTATTGTTCAAACCTATAGGGAAACAGGATGTCAGGGATTATATGATTCCTCATGTTTAGCTTCTGCCTTCTACAAAATTACTACAAAAATAGCTGTGTCTTTACTACTAAAAAGATTTTACTTCAGTTAACTATTCATGAAAGTATCTCATATGCGCATACATATATACTTATATATGAATCTTTTTTTGTCTATCTGACTATATAATACCCATTTTGTTGTATCTACAAGTAGCTCCATGACCAGAGAGCTATTTTTTTCTATAATTTGATCATTTTCTAAATCTTAGTTCACTACTTAGAATAGGGCTGAAGATGGTGTTATAAGGGACAACTTAAGTTTAAGATTTTTTTTAGTTAACTTGTCAAAGACATCCCTGATTGTGTGGCTCCAGCCATCATGCACCATGTTATATTTACATTTGGTTGCTTATTTTCATTTACAAGTATAAGGAATACACCAGAAAGAACAAACTGCAGCATGTACTTAAAATCAAAGAACAAAGACGTATCGGGTCAGTATTGCACAAGGGAAACTTAATTGGTATAATCATCTCCCCTTTTTTGGTCTGTTACTTCAGGTGATTGTGTAGCTGTGTTATAAGTTATTTTCTTACTGCTTTAGTGTTTTAGAGTCATGTATCCTTTGGAAATCTGTCTTCATTTGTCAGTTATCTCAACTCTAATGCTTATGGCTTTCTTAACATATAATCTTGTACCTTTATTTTACCAAAGACAAGCCTGTGTTCTCTTTTCTTATGTCTACTGCTACTGATAACACTTCTACCTTAAACATTTGGTAAATTTTATTTCTTCTGTCTTAATATCTGACAATATCAGGATATATTTGTTGTTAATAGAAATGCATTTCCTCCTTTATGGTGACTTTCTTGCTGCAAATTTGTGGAATGGCTCAGGAGTTCTGTTATAGTTCTCCCATCCCTGATAAATGTTCATGCCTGCCACACACGAGTGAGACTGAGCATACCATTCTTATTTTCACACCTCTGATGATTGTACCAGTAGGTGAAAGTGCAGATGTTTAGTATAGCCTCTGGACTCCCACTTGCCTCACCAACAGATTTTCCCATCATGAAATTATCTAGTCCCACTAAGTGTTCTACATTCCTCCTGACATGCAGGTCTATGTGGTATTCCTTCTGCTTAATTTTCTGGTCTTATTTTCAGCATCTGGTAAATTATTCTTATCTATACCATCCAAATCGTTGATGCTCTTTTTTGAAATTGTTCCCAATTCCTTTAGCAGATCTGGTCAGTACTTTATTTTGATTTGATAATGCCTTTATTATGTACATTATTATTATAATGCCTTTATAATGTACATTCCATTAGTACTTTGGTTTGCAGCTATACATGTTTTCCTTTGCTCTCTAGAATGAGTTCTTTTATAGCAGGGACTGTGGGTTTCTTGTTCTTTTGTTGCCCAGGACTTAGTAAAATGGTTTGCATGAACAGGTGATCAATAAGTGAATAATCCTTAGTGCCTCTTTTTGTTAGACATGTCATGCCACAACAAACCTATGACTGATATGGGGCATAATTTAGCAAATTTCCAGCTTTGAAATTTCATGTATATTACTCTTCTTTAAAAAAATACCTTATTTTGAGTCTCTGCTCTCTCCTAAGCATAGTGTTAGCACCAACCTTAGATGAAAAATCAGTGTGTTATAAAGAATAATCCTTCAGATAGATAAAATGGACAATTTTTCAGAAGCATTAGTTAAGCAGTATTTCTACATTTTGAAAGAAATGCTATTCTGTTTCTACCAAATAATTTTATAAGATATTATAGCAATATTCCATTTCCTCTTGTTTCTTTATCATGGCTACTAATCAAATTATTATTAAATTTTGAAATCTATTCCCTCACAGATTATAAGAGATATAGGATACATTAACCCCGATCTACATGTACAAAGTGACCTCTCTTAGATGAAAACACAGGTTCCATAGAAGGATTTTTCTTAAATATTCGATATTATGCAGTACATGATGTACTTTCCTGTCATTGATACTAGTTCATTCCTTTTTTTTTATTTTATTTTTTCCGTGTTCCAAGAATCATTCCCCATGCCCCACACCCAGTGCTCCAGTGCTCCATGCAATAGGTGCCCTCAGTACCACCACCAGGCTCTCCCATCGCCCACCCCCTCCCTCCAAGTCCCTCAGTTTGTTTCTGTGTCCAAAGTCTCTCATGTTTCATTTCTCTCCCTGAATTACCCTACTTCCGATTTACTTTCCTTCTCCTACTGTCCTCTATATTACACCTTATGCACCACAAGTAAGTGAAACCGTGTGATACTGACTTTCTCTACTTGGCTTATTTCACTCATCATAATCTCTTCCAGTCCAGTCCATGTTGCTACAAAGTTGGATATTCATCCTTTCTGATGCAGGCGTAGTATTCCATTGTATATATGTACCACATCTTCTTTATCCATTCATCTGTTGATGGGCATCTTGGCTCTTTCCACAGTTTGGCGATTGTGGCCATTGCTGCAATAAACACTGGGGTACATATGGCCTTTCTTTTCACTACATCTGTATCTTTGGGTTAAATACCCAGTACTGCAATTATAGGATCATATGGTAGCTCTATTTTTAGTTTTTTAAGGGATCGCCATACTGATTTCCAAAGCCGCTGCACCAACTTGCATTCCCACCAACAGTGCAAGAGGGTTCCCCTTTCTCTGCAGCCTCTCCAACACTTGTTGTTTCCTGTCTTGTTAATTTTGGCCATTCTGACTGGTATAAGGTGGCATCTCAGTGTGGTTTTGTTTGAATTTCCCTGATAGCTAGTGATGATGAGCATTTTTTCCATCTGTCTGTTAGCCATTTCTTGAATACTTTAAAACTCTCTTGCAACACGAGACTATTGTATATTTTCAAAGAACAAAAGTAATTGGCAATTACTACATCTTGAAAAGATCTGACTTCATTTTCCCTAGTGTAAATAACATAGGTATATGATCTTCTAATTTTTATTTGCATAAAAACAATGAACTGCAGTTCCACAATTATGTCTAAAGTATTTAGTGAAGACTCGTTCAGAAGCTCTTGAAAAGAGCTAATCTGGCCATTTTTAAAGTAAGTAACTCTAGAAGAATACTTGTACTATCATGTTTATTAAAATCATCTGTGAACTGAATTCTGTCAATTGACAAGGAGATATGGGAAACATACTTTTGCAGCTCTAAGTGAAAATTTATTTCAGCAGTTTTTAGATTTCTCAATATAACCTTTAATTTTAAATACAATAATATTTTAAGAATAAATTGCATTTTATCTAAGAGTGTGTTATACTTTATCTCCTTGTTATGAGAGAATATATAAATATGTCTGTATAAAACTCAACAGAGATGGTATTTTCTATGCTGTTAAAAATGTTACTGATTACATAAATTCACTAAACATTTATTGAGCATCTACTCTGGCTAGAAATTTTCTGGAAAATTGACTTCATTTTTAATATTATAGGTCACAAAAAAGAGAGAAAAAGTGTCACTGCCCTTATAATTTCTCCCTTTAGTTTAACCCCATTTCTTTATATTTTTCAAGTTTCTATTTAAATTCCAGGCAACATACAGTATATATTAGTTTCAGCTGTACAGTACAGTGATTCATCTCTTATATATAACACCTGGCGCTCATCTCAAGTGCCATCCTTAATACCCATCGTGTTTGGGCCACCCCCAGCCCACCTCCCCACCAACAACCCTCAGTTTTTTCCTTAAGCTATAGAGAGCCTGTTTTCTGGTTTGTCTCTCTCTTTTACCGCCCCAACCCCACGTTCATCTCTTTTTCTTCTTAAATTCCACATATGAGTGAAGTCCTATGGTATTTGTCTTTATCTGACTTATTTCACTTAGACTAATATTGCCTAGCTCTATCTATATTGTTGCAAATGGCAAGATTTCGTTCTTGTTTGTGGCTAAGTGAAATTCTACTATATATGTACATACACACATATATAATTTTCACAATTTTTGTAGTGATTTATTTATTTTAGAGAGTGTAAGCAGGGGAAGAGGTAGAAGGAGAGTGAGAGAGAGAGGCAGAGAAGCAGACTTCCTGCAGAGTACAGAGCTGAATGTGGCGCTCAGTCTCAGGACCCTGAAACCAGGACTCAAGCTGAAACTGAGTGTTGGAGACCTAACTACTGAGCCACCCAATTGCCCCTCACATCTTCTTTATGCATTCATTAATTTCGTTTAAAAATTTCATCTAGACTACTGGGGAAGATGGCTGAATAGGAGGATCCAAATTTCACCTTGTCCCACAGATTCAATCAGATAACTCCCACATCAGTGTCATAACCCAGAATATGATATGAAAATTAGCAGAACAAAGTCTCTACAGCTAAATGTAGAGAGGAAACCACATCTCAGAGGGTAGAAAGGATGGAGACATTGTGGGAACCGAAAAAGACCCACAGGACTGTCCATGGACTAGAGGAATGCCCAGGATTGGACTGGACTCTCACACCAAACACTCCAGGCATGAGGAACCTGCTTAAAAACCAGAGGAGAATAATTTTGTAAATTCTACCAATCAACTGGGCTTAACACCTGGAACTTTGAAAATCCTTGGGCTCAGCTCCAGGAGAACCAAGAAGATGAAGGGAAACTGAGTCCCCAGTCTTAAAGAGATAGCACAACAAACATCCCCTGGAGACAAGGCATAAAAGCAACAGTTGGAAAAAGGCCTGGATATACAAGAGAGAGACTTGTTTATTAATCCCAGAGCATGTTCAGGTGGGACAAAGATCCTTGGGAGATTTTCCAGAAGCAGAGGTTCTGGCAGGTGCCATTTCTCTACCCATCCCGCAGCCCAGATACAGAGACACCTGCAGGAACCAGCCCAGTGACTGCACTCTCAGCCTTCCTTGCTAGAGGTGCATCCTACTTCTGATTCCTCCTGTGGACATGCCCCCTCCAGCCTGGCCTTGGTTTCAGGTCTCCTTCCACAGCCAAAGTGCACCAACCTTGCTAAGATGATGAGCCAGCCCCTCCAACCTGGCCTGCCTTGATTCCCACCATCCCCGCCGTGGACCAGCACAGATCTTGCCACAACAACTCAACCCACCTCCACATTCCCTGGTGGACGTGCCTCCTCCAATATCTCTTGGCTGCAGCCTATCCAAAGTGGTGTCACAGGCCTGGCAGTGTGCCAAGAGAACCAGCAGGGCTCAGCGCCACTCCAAGATGACTCCTGCTGCAGGGAGAGGGATGGATTACCACATATACCAACAGTGGGCTGGGGCAGACAGTGGGTCTGCCTGCAGCTTCTGCTCACCAAAGAAAACTGCTCAGCGGACAACACAGGAAAAGCTCCCTGAAGTTTGGTGCTACTGTATCTCTGCATCTTTGTCAAACACCTGATCTGAGTCAACTCAGGTCTAAACGAGGCACCAGATTGGCCCACTAGCAACCCAAAGACTAAATAGTGCCCACAGTGTCAAAGGGATCCATTGAGACAGTTGGACTGAAGGCAAAAACAGCCCAGCCACAACAGTGGGTCACTCACAACACACGTAGGAGGTACTCTGAAGTGCTAGATTCTGGTGAACAGGGGACATTGCACTGCAGGGCAACACAAGACCTCTTCTTCATAAGGGCACTATGTTTAAAAACAGGAGACCTAGGTGACTTTCCTAACACACAGAAATAGACACAGAGTTAGACAAAATGAAGAGATAGGAATTGGACCTAAGTGAAAGAACAAGACAGAATCACAGCAAGAGAGATGAACAAATAGAGATAAGTACTACGCTTGATAGAATACTTCAAGAAATGGTCTTTACAGATACTTACTGGTTTGAGTAAAGAGTTGAGGATCTCTGTGGGACCTTAAAAAAGAGGTAGAAAACATAAAAAAGAACTGGTCAGTTGTAAGCACTCTGGAAAACAGTATGGAGTTTCCTTAGAAAGTTAAAAATAGAACTACCTTACAATGCAGTAATTGCACTACTTGGTATTTATTCAGAGAATACAAAAATAATGATATGAAGGGACACATGCACCTTAATGTTTATAGCAGTAATGTTCACCATAGCCAAAATATGGAAAGAGCCTGGATGTCCATTGACAGATGAATGGATAAAGATGTGGTGTGTGTGTGTGTGTGTGTGTGTGTGTGTGTGTGTGTGTAATGGAATACTACTCAACCATGGAAAAAGAATGAAAGCTTGCCATTTGCAATGATGTGGATGTAAGTAAAGTGTATTATGTTAAGTGAAACAAGTTAGTCAGAGAAAGACAAACATAGTGTGATTTCACTCATATGTAAGAGTTTTAGAACAACAGATGAATATAGAGGAAGGGAAAGAAAAGTAAAATAACAGGGAGGGAGGCAAACCATAAGAAACTCTTGACAATAAGAAATAAACTGAGGGTTGCTGTAGGGGAGGGGAGTGAGGGGATAGGGTAATTGGGCAATGGACATTCAAGAGAGCACTTGATGTTATGAGCACTGGATACTATATGCAAATGATGAACCATAAATTCTACCCCTGAAATTAATAATACACTATGTTAATTAAATTGAAATTAAATTAAACAATTAAAAAATTGAATCAGAGATGAAGAACTCAATAACTACAGATAAAAATACACTAGGTAGAATAAATAGTAGAATAGAAGGAACATAAGAATGGCTCACCACCCTGGAAGGTGGAGTAATGATAAAGCAATCAAGTTTTGATAGTATTATTAAAAATAAGAGACTTAGGGTACTCAGTGATACCAGCAAACGTTATAACATTTGCATTATAGAGTTCACTGAAGAAGAGAGAAAAAAATGGACAGATAATTTATTTAAAGAAATAATAGCTGGGAACTTCCTGAACCTGGGAAAGGGAATAGAAATTTACATCAAAAGGCACAGAGAACCCCCCAAAAAGTCATCCCAAGGATGTCCAACCAAGACACATGATAATTAAAATGGCAAAAAGGAGCAGTAAAGAAAGCTTTAAAAGCCTAAAGAGAAAATAAAGCAGTTATATTCAGAGGAAATCCCATAAAGTTGTCAGATGATTTTTCAGCAGAAACTTTCCAGGCCAAATGGGAGTAGCATGATATTTTCAAAATGATGAAAGAAAATAAACAAAAAATAGTGAAGCCAAGAATATGTCATCCAGTAAGGCTATCGTTTAGAATTGAAGAGAGATAAAGAATTTCCCAGACAAACAAAAGTTGAAGGGATTTATAACCATGAAACGAGACTTACAAGAAATGTTAAAAGGGACTCTTTAAGTGGAAATAGTGACTGTCAGTAGGAGTAACAAAAATGGGAAGCACAAAAGCAGTAAAATTAAGTATATCTATAAAAAAATAGCCCAGGGCTTTAAAAAAACAATATAATGTGATATATGACACCATATACATAAAACATGGGCAAGAGAAGAATAAAGAACGGGTTCAAACTTAGATGACCTTCAACTTAATATAGAGTGCTATATGCAAGTTGTTCTATACAAACCTAATGGTAGCCACGAATCAAAAACTAGGAATAGATATGCAAAAAATAAAAAGGAAACCAAGTATATCACTAAAGAAAGCCAGGCAGCAAGCTGTGTGAGAATAGAGCAAAAGAAGAAAGGAAGAGAGAACTACAAAAGCAACCACAAAACAAGTAACAAAATGGCAATAAGTACATATCAATCAATAATTACTTTGAATGTAAGTAAACTAAACACCCCAACTGAAAGACATAGGGTGCTATAATGGGTAAAAAAGGAAGATCCATCTATATGTGGGCTATAGGAAACTCATTTCAGATTAGACACATGCAGATTGAAAGTGAAAGGATTGAAAGGCACTTGTCATGCAAATGGAGGTGAAAAGAAAGCTGAGGTAGCAATACTATACTGGGCAAAATCGACTTTAAAACAAAGACTGTAACAGACACAAAGAAGGACAATATAATCATAAAGGGAACAATACAACAAGAAAATATAATGATTGTAAATATTTACACAGTCAACATGGAAGCACCCAAACACATAAAGCAGATAATAACAAACATAAAGGAAAGAATCAATAGGAATAGAATAATAGTAGGAGACCTTAATATCCCTTTTACATTAATGGACAAATCATTCAAACAGAAAATCAGTAAGAAAACAGTGGGCAAGATGGATCTTACAGATATATTCAGAACATTCCATCCTAAATCAGCAGAATACTGTTTTCAAGTGCTTGTGGAACATTCTCCATAAGAGATGACATATTAGACCACAAAGCAAATCTCAACAAATTAAAAAATATCAAAGTCATATCACGCATCTTTTCCAAACACAATGCTATGTAACTGGAAATCAAACCACATGAAAAAATTTAGAATGCAAATATACAGAGATCAAATAATATGATACTAAATAATAAATGGGTCAGCAAATAAATCAAAGAAATACAAAAAAATAATGGAGACAAGTGAAATTGAAAACACAATGATGCAAAATCTTTAAAATGCTACAAAAATGGTTCTAAGAGGAAAGTTTATAGCAATGCAGGCTTACTTCAAGAAGTAAAAAATATATATATGTATCTCAAATAAACAACCTAACCTTACATCTAATAGGTGCTAGAAAAAGAAGAACAAATCCAAAAATCAGTTGAAGGAAGGAAATGATGCAGATCAGAGCTGAAATGAGCGGAAAAAGAAGAAAAACAAAACAACAAAAAATAATTAAAGCAATCAAGAGGTGGTTCTTTGAAAAGGTCAAAAATTAGTAAACTGTTACATTAAAATAAGAGGATTCAGTAAGCAAAATCAGAAATGAAAGAAGAGAGTTAACAATTGACATTGCAAAAATACCAACACCATTTTTCACAGAACTAGAACAAATAATCCTAAAATTTCTATGGAACCACAAAAGAGCCTTACTAGCCAAAGCAATCTACAAAGAGAAGAACAAAACTGGAGGTAAAATAATCCCAGATTTAGAGATATGATGCAATGATGTAATAATCAAAACAGTATGGTATGGGCACTAAAATAGACGCATAGATTAATAGAGTAGAATAAGCCCACGAGGATATGGTCAATTAATCCTAGACAAAGGGGGCAAGAATATACAATGGGAAGATATCTCTTTTACAAATGGTATTTGGATAACTGGACAGCTACATGCAAAAGAATAAAACTGGACCATTTTCTTACACCATACACAGAAATAAACTCAAAACTGATTAAGCAGTTAATTGTGAGATGTGAAACCTTAAAAATATTAGAAGAAGAGAGCACAGGTAGTAACTTCTCTGATTTCTTCCATAGCAGTATTTTTCTAGATATGCTTCCTGAGATAAGGGGCACATAAGCAAACATAAGCAACTGTTGGGATTACACCAAAAAAAAAAAAAAAAAAGCTGCTGCACAGCAAAGCTAACAATCAACAAAACTAAAAGGCAGCCCACTGGATGGGAGAAGATAGTTGCAAATAACATTCAATAAAGGGTAAGAATGCAAAATTTATAAAGAACTTATACAACTGAACACCCCCCCCAAAAAAAATCCAATTAAAAAACAATACATGAACAGACATTTCTCCAAAGAAGACCTCCTGATGGCAATCAGACATGAAACAATGGTCACCACTCATCTTCAGGGAAATGCAAATCAAAAGTACAAAGAGATATCATGTTGTACCTGTTAGAATGACTGAAATAAAAAAACACAAGTGTTGGCAAGAAGGTGGAGGAAAAAACAAAAAGCCTTTGTGCACTGTTAAGAATACAAACTGGTCGGGGTGCCTGGGTGGCTCAGTTGGTTAAGCGACTGCCTTTGGCTCAGGTCGTGATCCTGGAGACCCGGGATCGAGTCCCCCATCGGGCTCCGGGTTCGTCGGGAAGCCTGCTGTTCCCTCTCTCAGTCCCCCTGCTTGTGTTCCCTCTCTGGCTGTGTTTCTCTCTGTCAAATAAATAAAAAAATAAAATCTTAAAAAAAAAAAAAAAAGAAGTCATACATGCACTGTATGAAATAGTCTTTACAATTAAGTTTCAATTCATTTATAGTTCTTAGTTGTTTTACTTCTCTCTTTCCCCATTTTTTGTGTGCATCATTAAAAACTGCAGCAGAGTTGGACATGTAGAGGTGACAAATTAAATTATATGTATCCTAAAACATTCTGAAATATATATAGACCTCGTTTAATAAATTCTTTGGTCAAAATCCACAGCAAGAGTACTGTAAAGCAGTAGGAGCAAAGATCATGCCTGAGATATATTGATTTCTAAAGGGTGGATTCTATGTAATTTAAAAGTGATTCCTATTCTACTCAAAATATTTAGTAGAGAGGAATTACATGGTTAATTCTGTTTAAGTCAGTATTTTATCAAAAAATTGCCATGTGCAAAGATACTATAAGTGGCTTTTGGGAATGGAGAGTAGAGCACAAAATGTAACATCCAGTCTTGACTTCAGACATTTCAAAATTTATAAATATATGTTGAAATATTTTAACCATTTTTGCTACCTTTCTACTTATTAACCCATATCTGCATTATAGCTTCTGATAACCAAGGTCTGTACAATATCTTAATCAGTAATTAAAATATTTGTTTTGTCTGACACCCTAGAGAGAGATTTTTCTGAGAATGTTTTTGTTTGGCGTGCTGGCAACCACTGACTTGAATTATAAATCAAATTATAATTACAGCTTTTTGTTTAAGACAGTAAAGTTCTATTAAACATAAATATTCGCTATGTTTGATAGAAACTTTTTAATAGGAATTAAGGGGCCTTTCAGCAACAGCATCTTCGGTTGATTATTTAAGAAAATAACTTGTAAATGACTTCTGATTTATAATAACATCTCATAAATGACACTGTGGTTTTGCATAGAACTTCATATGATATAATGCATTTTTCAGGGTAGATGTGTGTCATGTGATAACTTCTGACAATGCTTATGTATGTCATTGTTTTAATATGGTCATCTGAATACCCTATGTACAAACCTTGATGAGTTAAAACTCTATATAAAGTACAACTAAATTAATTGTAAAATCTCAATCTTAATCATTTATTTGATCCTGTATTCATCAAATGTATATCACATATTCAGAAGAAAGGAAGATGAAGCCATGGTCATCTCAATTACATGCAGAGACTGAAATGGAAACCATAGGATTTCAATAGAGCAGGAGTTTTCAAACATCAGTGTACATGGGAATTGCCTGGGAGGTCTATACAATAAAGATTGTCCAGCTCTATCCCTGTAGTTTCTTAAACAGTAGGTCTGAGATGGGGCCCATGAGATGCTGAGGCTTCTGCTGTGAGACCATCTTTTATAACCATTGCAGTTAAGTCTAAGTAGAATGTTAAAGATGTATTAAAGCTGCTTCCAGAATGCAGCCAGGACATCCTCCATCTATTTGAGGAGTGAAGGAGACTTTTAAAAGGAACTAACACCCAAGACTTAAGTATCCCTTGGAGTTCTCTAAGCAGATAAGAGTTCAAGATACTCTAGGCAGAGAGAATGAGTATATGCTAAAGCAATATGCTATATTTACAGAACTCTAAAGTAGCTCATATTTTGGAAGGTGAGTCACCCTGAGGAATGTAGAAAAGGTAAACTGTGAGTTTGGGGTAGCAGCTGAAGGAAAAAGACTTGAATCAGGAAAATTCTAGTAAAATATTTGCAATTCTGCTAGAAGGCTCTGGGTGCGGTGTGGAGGAGAATGAATTGGAAGACTGAAGTCAAGGTAGACAGTCAGTGATGAGAATCCAGAGTACTCTAATGACAGTAGAGATGAACAGGAGACAGAGAGATGGTAACTCAAAAAATAGCATATCTAATCATTGAATATGGTCCCTGAGGAAGAAAAGCCACCAACAGTACTCTCTGGGGTGACCTGCTGGCTCGATTCTGTAGGGCGCGTGTCTGTACAGGTTTGGTGGGGAGGAGTGATTGGAGTTTCACTGTGAAACTTACAATTAAACATGTTCAGGAGGAGGACATGGATATGAAAACATGGAATATTTTGTTGCTATATTAACCTTGCTACATATATTTATGTAACACAAAAATATCTATATACTTGTATCTGTCTGCCTAGACACAAACAGAACCACACAAAACCCTCCTTTAATTATTATGGCTTCAATATGGAGACATTCCATTGATTTTTACTTACAGTATTACTTAGGAAATAACTAAAATCCAAAATTTTAGAAAACATCAGAGAGGATATAAAGCATGATAGGTAATCATTAAAAATTCAAATAATGAACATGAAGCAACCATCATTTCCTCCTACAAATATCAGTCTATCTTGGAAGCCTGCCTGAAATGCAGAATTATTCCAGTAAGTTGGAAATGGCACTATAACAAAACTTAATATCATGTATTTGTAGTTATTACAGATATTGACATTACTTTTCACAAACATGATAAAATCAGGAATTGCTGCAGGTGTTTCGTGGCAACAATTGGTTGAAAAGTGCGCACATTAATATTAAAGATGAAGGTGAAAAAAGCCTTCAGTAATCTTCCAACATTTCAGAATTTGGTGTTAGAAGGATAAATACTTTATGCAAACATTGTCCTTCTCCAAGCTGCATGCGAGCTAAATATTACCCATAACAACATTTGGGTATTCTAAGGTTGTTAGGATGTCTCACTTGTGAAGGTAAACTGACCCAAGTTATTTCTTTGCTGAATTCTCTGTAGCTCCTTTCCTATCCCGTAGAACTGTGTTCAGAGCTCAACTCCGTGAGCAACCATACCTAACTGGGCTTCACGTCCTTCGTATTTGGCAAAATGTTCAGCACGTAGTAGCATTTTAGCTTAACAGACAGTTTAGTTAAATAAATGTTGATGTACTTATTTCTCAGGATCACTACATTTGTTGCAGCCATTTTCTACTTGCTTTTGAAACTTAAACTCATTTAGAAAAACTGAACAGACACATTTCCCTTTGTGAATTTTTCTTGAGCAAAGGGGGCCCTTACTCATTTTCCTTACATTTTAATGAAAATTGCGTGGTCCTAATCATTTCATCACCCCTCACAACCTCAATGCATAAAAATTCTCTGCAGTCCCAAATTTAGAGACATCAGTCCAGATAGACATTATCATCTGAGATAGATAGGATGAGGAGAAAGAGTGGAAAAGTATGCTGATTGATCAATAATTTATTTTGAAGAATTCACTGAGACCAAAGGAAGCTCAGCAGTATATGTGCTTGTACATGTGTGTAGGCTACTCCATGTAGAGTCATTTAATGAATATGCTCTACTCTTAGAACTGAGTGACTGCTTTGTCTCTCACAACTTGAGGTGAGGGATTAGGGAATGAGGAGACGTGAAGGACCATCTCGAAAAAACTTGAGTGTGTTTGTTCTGAGAACTAAATTCAGGCCTTGCCTGACATATACAAATATATAATCCTCTTCTCTTTCACTCTTTGCTGTACACATGTGATCCGAGTCACTTTCTGGAAAAATCTAGCTTAGTAAATGAGACTTACAGTATATATACTGACTTTAAAAATTTCATCCTGTTAAATTCAAAGTAAAAGATCTACCTGTTTAGAAACTAAACTATGGAACAATAATTCTCAGAGTCTAACAACAGTTCTAAAAGCCCTCTGATAAGGTGTGATCTAACTGCGTCACTGTGATAAAAATAAATGACCAGGTTATCCCCCTGACTTTATTGCCAAAGTTGGATTAATGTGTTTTTCCTTGTCTTTATAGAATATTGATTTTCTAATTAATGAAAGCACTTCCTGTTTTGGACATGGACATTCTTCTATTTTAAATGTATTATTAAATGTGTGACTATTAATGAAAGTTAGCATATCACTTTATTTTATAAGTTTGTTTGGAGTTCAGCAGTGAGTCATTTAAATGTGATTGACAATTAACTGAGCAATTACTTGAGTTTTAGTAGCTCTGGGGAAAGAATGAAAGTTTAATGAAAATAGATATTCATTTCATTAAATGGAGAAAAAATATGAAGAGCCCATGGGAATCTGTGCCTTGAGCTCTAAAAGTAATAACAAAATATCTGCAAGTTTAAGGAAAACACTTCTTTCAGAAATTTTTCTTTTGCCGTGTAAAAACTTGTAATAAATTGAATGTTCCCTGGGTGCTTTCAAACTGCTGAGATTATGATGCTTTAATGGACATTTTATTATTTAATGCCATTTGGAATTATTTAATTCATTATTCATTATTGAATAATGTTCAGCCATTTTTAGGGTCTCTTAAATACTGTCATCATGAATTAGGATGGTCAAATAAATCAAATACTTTACAGTGATACTTATGGGGAAGTATGCCTCTGATAATAACAATAGGATATTTATTATAGTTTATTATAAGTTTTAATATTTTAATGATTATTTTTAGAAGTTTTCAGAAGCCACTATCATTTTCATTCAGTCCTCTCTTGAGATCACTTGAGGCAGGTGTCAATCAGAAAGATTAAAAAAGGTGCATGATATAGCATGCCCTTGGCAGTATCTATAGGTATTGATACGTCTTCACAGGACTTGAAATGGAATCTGAAGTAGTAATAGAATGTATAATGAATGGTTTCGTACTGAGGAAGATTGCAGAAGAACACTGGAGGCACCATTTGTGCCAGGTATTGGCAATAATTATGAATGAATGATTAGTATTACTGTACTTGCTCCTAAATGGAAGTTAAAATATTCATTAGAGAAATCACTTTCTGCCAAGTTCATGCACAGATGAATTCTAAAATTATTCTATGAGAATTTAAAATATAAACCGAATGTAAATATTATCCTAATTCATATTTTAATCATAATAGTAAAAATTAGTTACAAAATGTTCTGGATAGGTGAAAAATGCAGAATTAATAATAATGTTCTATAAATACTGCTAATGCTTTTTACTTTGGTCGTACAAATTATGGAGTAGCTTTTAGGGGAGAGAGAACTTTGCTACAGTGGGAGTAAATGAAACAAAGGCAGTTTTAGGAGAGAAATGTGGTTAATAGTCAAAGAAAGATGGGTTCCATCTGTTTTCAATGGAGAAAAAAATGTGTTAGGTCAGTTTTGATATTACTGAGACTTATCTGGCTGATTGCCCTGGGCCCATGGTGAACTGAACTAACTTTTGAACAGTGCCCGCAGCTCTGTATGAGATGATACAGGGTCTCCTGGACCACTTCATTCTCCAGAAACTGAAATTTGTCTTCATACTGTTGAAATAGTCAGCTATTTATAGATTATTTCAAGACTATCTGCTTCCTTCATTTCTTCCTTAAAAAGACTAAATGTAGAATAATCAAGAATATCTTTAGTAGCATCAATAGTTTTCTTAAATTGCATGAGCATGAAAAACACTTATATATGACTCTAGAATTTTGAAATGTATATTAACCTAATAAGAAAGTCCCTAGGTCTTAACAGCAGCAGCAACAACAGCAACAAAACAAATAATAAACCCAGTTCAAAATGAAAATGTGGAGCCCCTTGTTCAAAATGTCTTAAACATTCGTGTATGGAAACAGTAGAACATTAAACCAAGTATGGGGCTCTGTGTCATTGCACAGGCTGTAAACCCATGAAGCAGCCCCGAATAAAACAACTCATGGGAAAATTATATCCTTACTAGTGGCCAAAGAAATGTAAATTATTGGGTACTTGGGTGGCTCAGTGGATTAAAGCCTCTGCCTTCAGCTCAGGTCATGATCTCAGGGTCCTGGGATCAAGTCCTGCATCAGGCTCTCTGCTCAGCAGGGAGCCTGCTTTTTCCTCTCTCTGCCTGACTCTGCCTACTTGTGATCTCTCTCTGTGTCAAATAAATAAATAAAATCTAAAAAAAAGAAATGCAAATTATTGAAGCATTGCTGTATATTTGTAAAGGAGTATTACCATTAAGTTAGCCTTGGATTACTTTTATCATATTTCATTTTAACATTTAATATTAGCATGTCAAAAGGGCAACCTCTGCTTGCTATCTATTTGTGACTAATGATGGCCTTAGAAGAAGCAATACATAGCAAGAGGTGGAAAGTACTCCTACTCAATGACTTGCTATTTCAAGCCCTAGGAGTTTAAATTACAGAGATAATTCAATAAAAACCAAAAGAACCATGAACAAAAAACATTTAATATAGGAATGGCCATAATGGTAAGAAATTATAATCAATCTAAATGTATTCAGCCAAAATGATATGTTATATCAACAACTTCAAATATTAACCATCTTTCAAAGTGTTGACCTTACAATATGTTGAAGTTTTCAAAATGTGTGTGGCACATGTAAAAATAGCATCACACAAATCATTATGGGCAGAGTACTGAGTTTAATAGCCACGTAATAGAAGATGACTGTAAAAATGTGGAAAAATAGGCAAAAGGGAAAAATTTATGTTAGATGGTAGGAATGTTGCTACACTGTTTTTAAAATATGTATGTATTTTTTAAGCTAAGCAGTGCACATGTAATTTAGAAGGGTCTTCCTGAGACTTCCTAAGTTTTGATCTCATCTGTTTTTGAATGCCTCTAATGAAGATGTCTCAAGTACCTCTCTGAGCAGTTATTTGATTACCTAATTCCCCTTGTAGAATTTTTTGTTATATTTAGTCTTAGTGTTTCTCCCTTTTTAGTTTTAGACTGTAATTCTTCATTTCAGTCCTTTTTACCATTTAAAAACATATTTGGGTAGTCTTACATATCCCTCATCATTGTCTTTTCCATCATAAATGAGTTGTTTCCCTGAAATGATTTCTTGTAAATAACTGGCCTGCAAATGCAGGGTAAAGAGTCTTATTTCTGCAATTCCATTAAAAAGTAAAGAATAAAGACCTCGGAACATAGACTTAGGTCTTCTTACGTTCAGTATAGAAGGTTTTGAGGAGGGTGGGTTTTTGCTTTTTGTTAGGTAGGGAGCCCTTTGGGATTCTCTCCTGACTCAATCATTTTGTTTCAGTTTCTCTACCATAAAACTAAGTTCTTGGTCAAAGCCACCCTCGATTTATGACTAACTGAAGATATCAGACCTGTTTTGCTGGCATCCAAAACCAACCTATCACATTGAAGAAAAGAGTTCGTTAAATGCTACCCGCATCCATTCACACACTTATTCGAAGAAAGCATCTGCATCGCAGCCAAGCTTTGATTTATCCACTTTGGCATTCAGTTTCTGATCACACACGTACACTTCATTTTTGTTTCCACCAAATTTACTTCTTTCACAATTTTCCTGTGCCTCAGAATCAGCCTGAAAGAGACATGGAAAAACCAAGAGAGACCTAGATAGACCGAGAACTATTACTAGAAACTTTCCTCTCTTGCTTCTCTGGATGAGTTTTGACGTCATGTTTATAGACTCTTATCAGAGCATGTTCCTGGAAATAATGGGCAATTTCCTCAGCTTCCAGAAGCTGTTTATTTATACAGTTTTATGGGGTTGAAGACTTTATTATAGCAACAAGTCACAGCTGTTACTATGAGTTTCCCTTAAAACAGAACAAAACAAATGAAAGAAAAAAACTGCATTATCCATCAAATACTGATTTTCTAAATCTTAAAAAAAAGGGATTTTTTTTTTAAAGATTTTATTTATTTGACAGAGAGAAACACAGCCAGCGAAGGAACACAAGCAAGGGGAGTGAGAGAGGGAGAAGCAGGCTTCCTGCCGAGCAGGGAGCCCGATGTGGGACTCGATCCCGGGTCTCCAGGATTATGACCTGAGCTGAAGGCAGTCGCTTAACCAACTGAGCCACCCAGGCGACCCCAAAAAGGGATTTTTTAAGGAAACATTCCAATTGCTGAATTTTTATTTATCCACTAAAAGGTATTACCCTTCTCCTCAGTCAGGTATATGAAGAAAACCACTGGTTTTGAGTTGCTTTAACTCTGTAAAATGTTTATCATGCATAGGTGTATGCATAGATACTGGTAGAAAAGACCTCTTGGGTGATTTTGTGGTGTGGTACATTCCAGATTTTAGAATTCTCAGTTTTCTTTTTTCTTAATTTCTGCTTAGTTGTTGCCATTGAGCTGGCTGAAGTTGAATCTTTCAGAAAGTGCAGCGGACTCGTTCCCTATAAAGCTTTATTTTTGTTGGAAGCTGCTAGCCCTAGTCTTCACTGAGTCTTGAAACTCTTGGGTATTTACTGGGCAGAGTTGGAAAGTAAGTGGTAGACAACATTAGTGTGAAAGCCTTAGAAGAGATTACTAAGGACAAGAAAACGTAGCTTGTTCAGTGCTAGTGGTAAACAGCGAGTGGGCTCATCCCTGCAAGTAGACATTGATGGGTGGGATCCGCTATGGGAGCCGGGAGCAGAAGTGCTGGGGCCGCTTGTGCTCTTATGTGCTAGCCTGTGGAAATGATCCCACTCCTGAAATGCTTCAGGAGTGTTTAAGTATAATGGGCTTCGTACTGCCTGCCTGGTCTCTACCCTGTAGAGCGCACTCAGCCCATTCAGCTTGAACTCCATTTTATCTAGCTCTTTATCCATTAATTTTCTCCTGACCTTGGGCATAAAATATATGCACTTTTTATACTGTGGCGCTTCGTGCAGACAAAGAGGAATAGCATTACCTATCCATCACCATTATGAATGATACAGCTTAAAACAAACACAGGTCAGAGACAGATATTTTAAGAGCAGATTTGTATTGATTCCATCACAACATTGAGCTAAAAGGAAAAGAACTCTGAGACTATAAATGATGAAGCAAGTTTTGACAAATAGCCACAGCTATGTGAGACGACTTGAGAATGTGCCTCACGGGCAGTCATTGGTAAGAAAACAAAATTTGTTATTATTATTAAAGTCCACCTCCCTTAAATGTATTTATTACCATACTTTACACAGCATGTTTGAGTGCAATGCTTTCCTCTTTTTCCATGTCTCTGATTGACTCTTGAAAGCTTTTTTGTTAAAAGAAACACGCACACTTATCAGATTCTTTAATCTTCATTAACTTGTTGCTTTTGAAATACTTAAACTACCCCTTAACAGTAGGCAGTAGCTTGTTGGTTTTACAGTTTGGTTTTTAGCGCATCTGTTTAAGATTTTGCATGCACTTGTATTATGGCAAATAGCATGTTACTGAAACATAATAAATTATGATTAGTATATTTATTTTCATCATTACTGTTAATAATCTCAATTCACACAAAAAAGAGCCCCACCATTTCATGTAATAGTCACATATATTACCAAATTAAGTAGTCCTCTTCCTCCCCAGTTGCTGAGGTTCTACTAGACTGGGTCTCACTATAGGGGCAGCCATCCTTGTTCTCACCAGAGACCAGGCATTTAAGGTGAACATCCATGCATAGTACCATGATTGCACTTCAACTCTAACTTCCTGAGACGAACTGCGTTTTCTCCCTAACAATTCACCGTATTTTGTACCCAAATTTGTATCTGAAATGACACCAAAGGAAAAAATGTGTCCGGCATCCTGTAGATTTTTGCAAATTCCAGAAAGATAAGGAAATCTGTTTTTCTAAAAGGTGGAAAAATCCAAATTGTAAACTTTATTTTGCTGACATTGAAATATGACCTTACGGAATATTTTGCCACTTAATTACATAGATATTTGCTTAAAAATTGACAATATATTCTAATAATTTTAACCTAATATCCGTACTCATTCTTGTCAGAATCATGGTGGCAAAAATGTGTGTATAAACTTTGTTTCACTTGTATGTGTAATGTGACCTAACGTGTGCAATTATACTTATATCTACTAGACACTTTTGAGTGGAAAATGGAATCTGAGTCCCACTGTGATAATGATTCTCTGGACTCCGGACCCCTTTCTGAATCCCATACTGCCATCCCTATCTTCAGTGTTGGATTGTTATAAGGGTCCTAAGCACCAAGTTACCTTTCAATCTTCTCCAGGTTTCTTTTAACACCTTTCCCACCATCCTGATCCGAAATGAAAATCGGATCAGCAATGAAGAACGCTGGGTCACAAGTCAGAGAGTTCACTTCTGGGACTGTGTCTAGACGAGTCATTGTCTCTGATTTCAGTTTCCTTCTAAAGATTCAAATCGCTTCCTCCTTCATCGTTTGCTTCCTCTTCTCTCTTTCTTGCTTTCTCCCTCTTTCCTTGTATATAAATGATAAATGCCAATCTGGGTTTTCTGACATTTGAGCAGTAATGTATGACAAGGCTCTAGTACAGTATTGAGAATGTTACAGTTACTCAATAAATGGTAGTCGGTGTCCTTTCCTTCTCCTTTCTCTGTCCCCTATGTGCCTACGTATGTGTCGACCAGCACTCCATGCTTGGAGGGCTGTTACGTGCAGAGCACAGGGTCAGGTATGCAGAGTCATTTATAGAACTTGTCTTCAAAATATTCAATTCTAGTAAAGGAAAAAAAATGTAGATTAACTTTTCAAGGATAATTTTCTTGTAATTAAACTATATTATTGTAGGTCCAAAAGTTAATCATAAATAGTTTTCTGTAATGCTGGTGAATATTGTCTATAGACTTAAATTTTTTTCATAGGATTCAATGATAACGAAATGAACTCATTTTTGTTAGTTTTTTGTTCAAATCTCATTCATCTTTTTTTTTTTAGTTTAAATATAATGCATTATTTGTTTAGGGAGACAGGCCTTTGATTCGTCAGTCTTACACAGTTCACAGCACTCACCATAGCACATACCCTCCCCAGTGTCCATCTCACCACCCCTTCCCTCCCACGCCCCTCCACTCCAGCATCCCTCAGTTTGTTTCCTGAGACCAAGAGTCTCTTAAGGTTTGCCTCCCTCTCTCATTCCATCTTGTTAAATCTCATTCACCTTAAAATTAAGGTAAATTCCAAAGATAAATTGAACAAATCTTTAATTAGTTCTTATTAATAAGCAGACATTTTCTTCTGTGATGGCAGTGTTAGCATTTATGTTAAAACGTCTAGTAAGGAAAGACAAAAAAAAATTCCAAGTACATTTTCAAATCAAGTTCTTAACCAATATTTTTTGTTGTTGTATGTTTTAGAATAAATAGAATAAAGATTTTAAAATACTTTTTAAAAGGAAAATATATCCTAGTGACAAAAATCTTAAATATAGTGGGCTTGATTTTAATCTGAGGTGGCAGGTGTCTAAGCCGCAGTCATGGAGGTCACAACAGTGAGGCACAGGTGAGTGCTGCTGAGGCATGACCAAGTCTACAGGAGCGCCCCAGCAGAGACCCACAGTGAAGTGAGTACCTAAGATACCGACAGTCTAGAAAATGAGTGACCTGTTCTGAGGCAAGTCTGAAATTCTGAAGCACGGTCTACAGGAAGGAGCTCCAGATCCTTCAGCAGAGACATGTGGGCCTCCTGTCCTGTCCCTTTTCTTTCCCGTGCGAGCACTTGGCATCGGCACTGCGGTCCGCAGGCTTCTCCTGCACAGGGCTTCAGTCTCAGCCTTGCGTCTCTCGCCATACGGGATCCCTTTCAGAGCTAACTGTATGCAGACGGAGGGAGGATAGTTTATGAAAAAAGTTACACGGCAGGCGATCTTTCTAAAATCATGGCTTTATAATTTTATTGCAAAATGATAAAAATAGAAAGCAAAAACGCAAGATGGGAACAATGTTCTTGTCCCTTATCTCAGAGTGGATGTGTGAACATTGAACCCTCTTGGGTGTGCAAAAATATTATAACATCTCTAAAATGCTTTTCTACCATATTGTATGTGTTCTGTAATTATGTTTATTAATCATTCAATTAGAGACCATGATTCATTCTTATAGCAGGCCTACTTTTTTCCATTTCCATCTTAATTTTTTTAACTATATTGACCTATGCTTTTTTATTATTATTATTGGTCTCTGTATTTTGATTTCACTGTTTTTGCTTATTTTTATAAAATAATGGCAAAATATATAAAAAGGCCCAGATAATTGTATCTACAGTGCTGTACACAGAAGAGCCAGCCTGCAGGCAGTGTTAGGGTAGTGTTCATCCTTACAGAGAAGGAAGCCCTTTGTCGTACAAAATAAGGGTGTGTGGATAAAAGTTGATATTATGTCCGGGAAAAGCTGATTATCATACAGCCAGGGATTGGTGAAACAAGTCAGCTATAAAAAGACCAGTATATAAAAAGGGAGAAAATAAGGATGCTCTGAAGGAGGGCAGGAGGGCTGGGAGTTCTTCCTGAGCTTACCTACCCCACAGCGGCCGCTCTTGGGTGTGGCTCCTTCCTCAGCACTGCCTTGAGCCCCTTCCTGAAAACACTTGCCTGGTGGTGGTGTTCTTCTCCTAAAGTCATGTAAGATCTATGCTGCATGAAGCTTTAAAATATCCTTAAGCACATGTTCAAACGATCCTAATTAATCACGAGGAATAAATACTTGCTTTCGTAGTCTCTGTCATTAAACCTCTTTTATTTTCTTATACTTCTTTCTGGGGTGATTTTTTTTTTAAAGATCTTATTTATTTATTTGACAGAGAGAAACACAGAGAGAGAGGGGGAAACACAAGCAGGGGGAGTGAGAGAGGGAGAAGCAGGCTTCCTGCAGGGCCAGTACCGGACTCGATCCCAGGACTCCAGGATCATGACCTGAGCTGAAGGCAGACACTTAACAACTGAGCCACCCAGGCTCCCTTCTGGGGTGATTTTTATAAAAACAGCTTCGGTTTATTTAAAGCAGTATCTTTAGGTTGAAATTTCGTTAGTTACCAGTGAGGAATTGTTTCTAATTCTGATTTTAAAGATAAGACTATTTTTATCTGATCCCTTGAGCAAACTTACTGACCTCTACAAATTAATGAGGATGGCATGACGTGGGTGTGAGAAAGCAAGGTATTGTGTCTTAGTCATTGAGTGTAATGTCTAAATTTTTATTCAGTGGTTTGACAATAATATGTAGTGTTTATCATGAAACTGTTTGCTTGGGATGGCAGATAGTTCTTCTTTCATATTTTAAATCCTTTTATGTTAAGATATAAACGGGAAGGAAATTAACAATTTGGGCAGAGATAGGAAGATAAAGTAAGAATGAAAAAGTGTGAATTGCTTAGTTTTTCTTGTGTGTTTCCTGAAAAGCATATTTGATACAATCTAAATTAGTAATATCTGCTCTATATTGGGAAGTTTCCCAAATGTGGAACTCTGATTATATATACGAAAATGTCCTAATAGTCTGTCTTGTTGATTTTCAACTTGAATCTATAATTTGAGTAGGAATTTTATAATATGTGCCATCAGTAGCGTTTAGTGTTTTTTCTCTTCTGTTTTAAAACCAGTATCATCCTTAAGTAAAAATAATGCACAAATTTTCTTTGATAGAGGAGATTCACAAGATCGATCTCTCTCTCTCTCTCCTCTTTCTTTAAGCATTGAGAACTTTGAAATCTCTTCTTGAGAATCTGGTGTAACTGTTCAGTTTTTGACGAATCAAAAAGGATGAACAAGGGAAATTGCAGAGTGTGATTCTTTAACTTTTATCCTTTGAAAGTAAATCGCCACCCGATGAAGGGAACTATAGACCAGTGGTGGTGGGATGGGAAATGTGTGATATTTGGAGCACTCCCCTTTTTTCCCCTTCATTTTTTATAGGAGGTTAAATCACAGACCTTGTTCCTTAAAGAGAAAAAGCTTTTCTGAAGGAGACGTTCCTGAAGTTTGCCTGTGTGTAGCAGAGGACTACAGGTGTTTCCATTTTACCATTGATTTCTGTAGGTTCATAATCTTCAGATCGATCGGAGAATGACCGACCGCCTGGTGGAGTTTGGGGAGCCCTGAGTGGGAAGGGAGGCTTTCTTCTGCCGCCCGTTTATCGCGCTGCCTCTAATTCCACTGTCAGAGCTCTTTCTTCTGGAACTTTTAAGGCTTGAAGGGATAGCAGCCCTTGGGGTGAGAGGAGGCAATGTGAAGTCCTTGTTGGAGGGTATTCGCAGTATCATTTAGGTGGTAAAAGTGGACCCTCAAGTTTGGAGAGAGGTGCTTTGGAGGAAGAGAGGAGGCCTCTGAAGGAGGATGGGGGGCCTCTCATAGAGAAGGTCAAACTTTGCCAAAAAAAGATCATATTTTGCTCACAGTCAGATGGGTTTTTGGATTTAATCTTGGGAAATATATTTCCATATAATGGGAATACTGACAGTGTTGGTCGCTGCATTCACAGTATTAGATTTGTGCTAAAGATACATAAAAGCTTAACAGGAGGCAACTCTTACCATATTAACTTTATGTAGCACTTGGGATTTAATATAGTAACATTTATGGAAGTTTCCTAAAATACCAGTATTTCTTCTAAATTAGTGGGAAAATAGAATCCCTTCTATGCCTTAAAAATAAAATACTTAGGGAGAACTCAGGTTTATGATGCAAGCTTTCATTTGGCTTTTGATTTAAAACTCATTAGAATTAGTGATTACAACAGGTTAGGATAATCTATGGTGTCTAATAGCAGTATAGAAAAATCAAATCTCCCTGACACATATAGTCCTGACTTTTCTCCCTCCCTACCCAAGCTGAGGACCCGTCGGCTGTATTTGTGTTTTATCAAAGGTTAATAATCATCCTTTGAAAACGACTTGGTTCGAAATCCCTTTAGCCCAGATGCCTCTAGCAGCCTAATTACCGGTTTCTTCATAGGTGATTTAGGAGTGATAGGAATGAAAGGTTTCAGAGAAATGATGGCAATGTCTTCACTATTGACAGGGAATAGGCAAGCTGCTGTGACATTGCCTTAAAGTCTGTTATCAGAGAAGAAGGGAGGGATCTTCCACTTTATTCCTCATCCTAGTTTAATACCTTTGAGATTTCAAACTCAAATACTAACTCCCCATTATGTTGATTAATACTCTGAATTGTCATTTAACATTACTACAATATGCTGAGCACTTGTATATCAAAATCTTTGTTGATTGAGCAAAACCTGTTAGATTTTTAAATTATTATTAATGGTTCAGTTGACACTGTTTTGAAAATAACATCCTATTTTAATGTATAGGGTGTAACTTTCAGCCCTTCATATATCCTAGGAGAATTATGAAAAAGGTCAGCAGCAAGTTCTTTCAAATTTCCATGAGATGAAGTTTTCATTTCTAAATATCTAGTTGCATTGATAACTGCTTAATATCTTAGTCTTTAGATGTGAATAATTTAATCATTTATTCATTAATTCAGGCATTCCTTCAAAAAATGTCATAGTAAACAACAGAGAATTCTGTGCTTAGAATGTGAAGGTGTGATCATGCCTAAATCCTGATTGCATGAATAGTAAATTCCATTATCTTAGCTCTTTCTTCTGGAGTTTTAAGTGTTGAAGGATAGCAACACTTGTGGTAGGAGGAAATGTCAAGTCCTTGTTGAAGGATACTCACAGTATCATTTAGATGGATTAAAATGAACCCTCTAGATTGAAGAGAGATGTTTGAGAGAGGAGGCCAAGCTCTGTAACTTACCTTGGCCATTATAATCCATTTGTAAAAGAGGAAAATTGCATTAAAAATATGTGTAGATACTTACATCCTAAAGTCGTATGAGTCACTCATTCCTTGGCCAGATATTTGAATACCTATCATGTACCGAACATCTTGAATAGGGCTTTCTTGACTTCAGAGAGTTCACAGTCCAATACAGCAGATGTCACAGAAATATAATAATTTCATTTATTCATAAAATGTTGAGAAACCACTATGATATAAGTACCTAGCAAAATGCTAGAAAAATTCTGTGATGGCTAAGACAGCATATCATTTCAGTGGGAGACATAATTTCCCCAGGTGATTGTACCATTCTTAGTGAAGAAGGAGATGTAAACAGGGTATTATGGAAGCGTGAGCTCCTAACTCAGTTGTGGCTGGAGATAAGGAAGAAATCCAAGTGTGTGTGTGTTGTGTGTGTGCATTTGGGGGAAAAATATGTATATATATTTATATATAAAAAATATATATAAAATATATAAATATATTTATTTATATAAATATATAAATATATAAATATAAATATATATAATATATAAAATATACATATATTATATATATATATATATATTATTTTGAGAAAGTGACTCCGTAGCTGGGTCCTAAAAAATACTTGCGTGAAGAGAGGTGGCGGGGTTATAGGGCAGTGATGACATTTGGGGCAGAAGGAATAGAAGTGAATGAAACATAAGCGCAGTATAGAAGCCAAAGAAATTCCTCATGAATTTATCATGAAAAACATCTGCATTGTTTTGTGATTTTTTTCTCATAGTTTTTTATTGCATCGATGTAAAACACTCTTTAAAAACTACTTGGAAACTACTGAATTCCTTGTGAAGAGAGAGAGAAATTGCTTCCATCTAGGATAAATAAGGCCTTAATGAAGAAGGCAGTATTTGAAAAAGGTGATTATGTGGAGTTTATATGAGGAGAACCCTTGGACACAGACTTTGAGAAAGAATATTTGAGGTGAAGAAGCAGGAATCAAGTTTTTACCAGGAGCCACAGTCAGAGCTAAGATAACTAGAACCCTCTACCCGAGGCAGTGATGAGGCTGGAGGATTTTTAGGAACTCCAACCTCAACATTTAACCCTCTGTGTTGTTTCTTTGGAATTTTCAAGAGGCAGCCCGGGAACTATGCTTCCTAACTTTCCGCTTGAAAGTATAGTTTGTAGCAGTCCATGTAGCTTATTTTTTTTTTTTAATTCCCCTTTAATTTGGTAAGTATATGCTGAGAACCTACCCTATTTCAGGCTCTGTGCTAGGCAGAGGGGTCCCACGATCAGGGAGCTTCAGTTGGTGTGGAGTGGAGAGGTGCCTCTGATCTACTCACATCTGTAACCACATCTTGTCTGACTTAGTCAGACATGAAAGTGTGGCTATAATGACCTCAACTTAGTTTGAGGTTTCTGCCCTTTACTGAGCTTTTTTGCAGTGAGGATATTATTAAAATTATAGGATTTGCTGGCCAGGTTGGATACGCTATTATTCTTGGAGTCAAACAGCAAAATAAGAAATGCGACTCAAACAAGGTGAGTCTCTGTTCCTTAGGACCATGAGTGAGGAAAACAGGGAGACTCCATATTGCTACAGGTGTCTAAACAGTGATTCATTTGGGGGGGGGAGGGGCGCCTGGGTGGCCCCACTGGCTAGACTTCTGCCTTGATCTCAGTCCTGGGGTCCAGCCCTGCATCTGGCCCCCTGCTCTGTGGGAGACCTGCTTCTCTTCCCTTTGCCTGCCACTTCCCCTCTCCTGCTCTCTCACTCACTTTCTCACTCTTTCTCTCAAATAAATAAAACCTTAAAAAATATTTTTTTGTTTTTAACAAAAACACTGATTCTTTGGCTGACTCCCTTCTTGAAGTAAAAATACACCTAAGCCCTAGAGCAAGTAATTCTCCTACACACACCCTATCTCATATGTTTGTAATAGTAGTTTTAAAAACTGCCTCTGCCAAAGAGAATGCATTGCTCTATACGTTTTACATTCAGTGTATTTCTTTTCAGCAGAGATATTTTCAATTTCTGTTGCACTGGTGGTTTTATTTCGTGTCCACCTTTTCCAGGAGCCCTGGTTTATAACCTGCACATATTTGATCTAGTCCTTCAAAACTACTCCTAAGGTACCTGGAGTCTCATAAAGTTTGTCTTTTTTTTCTCTATGTACAAACAATACTTGAACACACTTTCTATTTCTGTGATCCACTATGATTTCGAGAGGTATACTTCTGCTACTAATACTATTAGTGATAAAGCTGCAATTTTTTTGACTGTCCATGACCTTTTATGACAATCATTTTAGGAACCAACAACAATTAGCCAGAAGGTGAGATATTTTAGGATGGTTTCAGCAGTTTTAAAGGACGGAGAAAAAGAAAACAAAACAAAGAATATAGAAACTGGATATTCTATATGTTTTGTTTTCTTCTTACTCTTGATGACTAAATAGTTTAATACACTCCTATTTATAGAATTTTTCTTCAGTCAATCATAAGTATCCCCAGTGTGTTTAAAACATCATTTGTATTTCCTATGTGCTGGCAACGTAGATTTAAAATGTAAGATGTCAGGGAGAGAAAAATATGAGAGAAAAGTGCTTCTTGGAACAGTACCCATGCTTAGGAATTACATTTCAAATTCAAGTCTAATGCAATGTGCTGCACTTAATATTTGATGAGAAAATGAATCTCGTTCTTTTTATGGGTAGTGAATTAATAGCTCACTACTTAGGCAACCAAAAGTGGTTCTCACACAAAAAACTGTGGTATATGAAATTTCTTTTCTAGGAAATAGTCATATGTTAAAATAGCAGTTGAGTGATCACTGAAAGCCCTATAACCTCAGGATAAATACGCATCTATGAAGAGCTGTCCTATCTCACTGTGCTAGCTCTCATATCCTCCCGGCCTCTGTTCTCTCCCACATTCCTCCCTGCCCATGTTACCCTGGTTTCCTGTGCTCCAGGCCACTGTGCTTAGCTCAGAGCTCCTCCGGGGGGAGCAGACTTCCCAGCCACATTCTGATTTTCCCCCTAGACTGACTACTTTTTATTTCTGTCTTTACAACTAGCTTCATAATTATCTTTGTTGGAGGGCATTTCTCAGTGAAGAACCTATTATACTTTTAGAGACCACTTTTGCTAAAGGTTCTCATTTAACCAATTGTTATATTTTGCTAATCTCATGATTTCTCTCAACCTTAAACACTTACAGTGCAACTAGAAAATGGGGAAAATAAATATGTATAAATTGGAGAATAAATACTTATATTGCTTATTTTTCAGATTTTTAAAATATCCTTTCAGTTTCTTTATCAAATCAGCAAACACAAAAAACAACTAATCACCACTCATTTGCATAAAGAACAATTTCCAGAGATTCTTACCTTGTCAAGAACAATGTGACAGGACATGACTGTGAATGGTAGCTATTGAATAATCTGTTGAAACATTTATGTTTCATATATATGTGTGCATATAACTGTATGTGTGCACATGTATCTTTGAGATGTAAGTGATATAAGCTACATATATTTAAAAGGTGTAGTTTGTGAAGTTTTGGCATATGTTCACCCGTGAGAACTTTGCCACATTTGTAATCCCGCCATTTTGGCCCTTGGTCCCCTAGCTTGGCACTTAGCATTCCCTCGGCAAACACTGATCTTTCTATCACCGTAGATCAGTTTTAAGTCTAGAATTTTATAGAGATGGGATCATATAGTATGTGCAGTGCATTAAGCGTAATTATTCCAAGACTTATCCATGTTGTAGTGTGTATCAATAGTTCATTCCTTTTATTGCTGAGTAGCAATCTATGGTACGGATACATCAGTCCATCCATGCATCTGTATTTTCAACAAATGGTGCTAGGAAAAGGTGAGTATCCGTATTAAAACAATAAAACAGGGCACCTGGGTGGCTCAGTTGGTTAAGCATCAGACTGTTTGTTTCTGCTCAGGTTGTAATTTCAGGGATGTGGGACTGAGCCTCACATCTGGCTCTAAAATCAGCATAGAGTCTGCCTAAGATTCTCTCTCCCTCTCCCTCTGCTCCTCTTTCCTGCATGCTCTCTCTCTCTCTCTCTCAAACAAATAAATCTTAAAAAACAAAACAAATGAGAAAAACATGAATTTTGACTCATACTTTATTTCAGATAGAAAAATTAACTCATAAACTCAAATGTTAAAAAGGATAAAACCAGGGGTCCCTGAGTGGCTCAGTGGTTAAGCACATGCCTTCAGCTCAGGTCATGATCCTGGAGACCCGGGATCGAGTCCCACATCGGGCTCCCTGCTCGGCGGGAAGCCTGCTTCTCCCTCTCTCACTCCCCCTGCTTGTGTTCCCTCTCTGGCTGTGTTTCTCTCTGTCAAATAAGTAAAATCTTAAAAAAAAAAGATTTTATTTATTTATTTGACAGAGAAATACAGAGAGAGCACAACTAGGCGGCGCAGCAAGCAGAGGGAGAGGGAGAAGCAGGCTCTCGTCTGAGCTGGGAGCCCAGTGCAGGGCTCGATCCCAGGACTGTGGGATCATGACCTGAGCCAACGGCAGCTGCTTACCCGACTGGGCCACCCAGGCGCCCAGAATGCACTGTTTTTGAAGCAGTTGTATTTTGACCAAGTATCCAGGTTGGGCACTGGAAGCATTGATCGTTGAAATCTACGTACTCAGACATTGCACCTCACACCCTTCCCATTTACAGCGCTGCCAACACTGCTTTCTAATCCCCAGCTGAAAAAGACTTCGTATCCCTTCCTAAAAACCTCATAAAAGTAATAAACTCTTAAAATTTGACTGTAGAGTATAAGAACATTTGCATCTTTATATGCACTTGGGCCAAAGAGACTTGAACAATTTATCATCTGAATCAAGCCTGTCAATGGGAAACAGAAAACCAGATCCATTTACCGGTAGAGAGCTCCTTCTTACGCACAGCATAACCTTGTTTTAAAGAATATTTTATGCTCTTTTTATAGGCATAGCATGAAAAGTGAATCACTCTGAGATACCACTGCTTATCTTAAAGTCTTTGAAGGGCATTGCTTGTTTGATGGTTTGAGGGGAGGAGTCATTCAGAAGTTTGCTCACGCTTAGTATTGCCTCATCATGTGACGATTGATCTCGGATAACTTTATTCAGCAGTTCTCCAGTCTTAGATACTCTTCAATGCATACGGGTATTTTGTACAATTTAATTATTATTTGTTGATTATTCTCAGTATAAAAGAGGCTCTGTGGCACTGAGTGTGTTTGTGTGTGCAAGTGTGTGTGTGTGTATGTGTGGGTGTGTGTATGTGTGTGTGTATGTGTGTGTATATGTGTGTATGTGTATGGGTGTGTATGGCTGTGTGTATGTGTGTATGTGTGTGTATGTGTGTATGTGTGTGTATGTGTGTATGTGTGTGTGTGTATGTGTGTGTCTGTGTGTGTCTGTGTGTGCAGGTGTATGTGTGTATGTGTGCGCGTGTGTGTGTGTGTGTGTGTATTTAAGTTGACCACTATCCCTCTAAAGTACTTCTACCTAAATTATGTAGTTTGTTTTCTCTCTTACCCTGTTTTTACATTTGGTTTTATCAAAAGTTTATCAGAAGTTTTTAAACTGTTATATACAAGTACATGATTTTCTTGGAGTTGAAAAATCCATCTTATCTTGATTTATCTGCATATACAGATGATAGCTTGTTGAATTGAGAGATTATAAAATCAGCACAATCTATATTAAATCCTCAGAAAGCAGAAGGAGGACTCTTTTTACGGTTATGCAAGTTTATGCATGCTTAAAACCTAATCCTTCCACCGCCAAAGAGAGACACAACATCAGGTTTGAGTTCACTTCCTTGATGTTCAGTTGCTTGCTTACTGCACAGAGACTTTTCCTAATAATTTCCTGCTAATGATATTAAAGAGATGCAATCAGTACATTATTACTTTGTTAGAGATACAGAAAAGTTGTCAATAAAGACTATTCTACAAATTCATGTTAATAGCTCTAGGTAGATAAATACCTTATGAAGCTTTCCATTTACACTGGAAATGTACTTTGAAAGTCAAAATGGTATTTTTTTAAAGCTGATTTCTCATGAGGCTTGTGAATTAAAGCTGTGAGAACTGAACCGACGGGTGTTGGAGGTGTAGTTTGAAGTGTGATGGAGGGATCTCTGTGTAGACCAACTTTATAGCACATTTCTTACAGCTGTGCCTCAAACAGGCACAGGCATACTCTCAAGCCTGGTTTTGTGTATGGAAAGGGGAGACAGAGTCTGTTAGCTTTCTTATCCTTGATAACTGGAAAGTCTTGCATTGCCTTCATCGTGGATATCCACAAAATATGGTACTTAGGGGTGATGAATTTTCTTTTCCCTATTCAAATAAAGTAAGCATAAATCTAGCCCCTAAATAAATCTTTGTTGTTGTTGTTGTTGTCTCTTTAAGGGACAAAAACAAGTGTTAAATTTGTGATAGAATATGAACATTTAAATCATTACATGTTTTCCTCATATTTCTCTTGTTTTAAGAAAATTAATTAAGGATTAATTATATCACTCGAATGATAATAAAAACAATTTGGTTGAAAACTAATAGAAAAGGAAAGTTTAATTATTAGATTGTTTATGACCCCAGGCCTATCTTTCTGATTTTGAAAGCAGCTGTACCTTTTATGAATATTATTACTAAATCATTAAATACCACGTCTTGAACTTTTCTTACTTATTTTTTTAAATTCCAAATACTACCTTGTGACCATCTGCCATTTTATTTCAGTTCATCACCACATATAAGCAAAGCAATGATTCTATGTAAGATAAAAAAGTGCTATAAATGAAGTTCACCCAATTTTGGTTACAAAGTGTAGTGCTCTCAGCCCACAACAAATGGACAATGACCACCGCAAAAATAATGCATGTTTTTGATGAGGTGAAAGATTTGGGGCTGATTGGTTAGATTCAAAGTTGCTTCTGGCCTGTTGTGAAAACTGTTTCACTGTGCTCTTCAGAGAGATGAAAATCTGGCATAATTTAAGAGATCATTTTTGGGTTCTCCAGCAAAGCAGGCCTGTGGACGTACAGGCTCTTCAAGCTCTCTGGGAGATGCCTGATGGAGAACCTGACACCGGCCTGCGGCTTGGTTCTGTGAGACTCCCGTGTGCAAGTACGTGGCCTGATAGCGAGGAAAAGCAGAAGAGAATAAGTCGTTGCTACTTTGCACCTAATCTCTTGTAGAGAAATAGTACATGTGATTCAGCTCATGTTTATTCTTCATGGCAAGGCTGAATGAGGAACAGGAGAGAAGATACAAGGGAAGAAGGGGAGGCATCCTTAAGTTGTCTCCATTTGCAAAAGGAAATAGCTAATTACTGATCATGGGAAAATGATAAGTATTCAGTTGTTAGAGTTCAAAATAGTCAGACTTCAGCAAGAAAGAGTGACCTCCATCTCATTTTAACATTGTCTTAAACACATTTCCATTATTTCAAAATTGGGAAAAGAGACAAAGGCTCACTTATTTATTGTGGCAGAAATAATAGACCAGTTAAATTGACCCCCCTCCAGGAACTACACTTAAACTGTAGTGTCTCCTGAATTTAAAATGGCAGCATAAAAGAAATGATGGTAAGTACAAGTAAAGGGACAATGATGTTTACTTTCTTTTTCTAGCTTTCTTGTCTAAATATATATGTATATATACACAGTTATAAATATATATTTACCTATTTACAAATTTATGAATTTAAAGCTTAAGGTGAAAGGAAAAGTAAGCATATGGTTTATTGTAAAGATTTTATTTATTTATTTGCCAGAAAGAGAAAAAGAGCACAAGTAGGGGGAGCGGCAGAGGGAGTGGGAGAAGCAGTCTCCCCCCTCTGCAGGGTGCCTGACATGGGGCTCCACCCCAGGACCCTGAGATCATGACCTGAGCTGACAGCAGACGCTTAACCAACTGCCCAGGCACCTCGGTATATTATTTCTAATTTTTTTAAATAAAGTGGACTCATAGGTAACATGTGGCTTCTCATAACAAACCACAGCAGGTACTGAGTGTGCGAGGACGGTGAGGCGCAGTGCTCATCCGGCACACTGTTAGCTATGGTAAGCTCTGTCTGTGGTATTACCTCAGGAATATCAAGGTAGAAATCTTCAGTGCATTCCCTTGTGCCCCAGTTAAGGCAACCAAACTGCACTGTTCTGTCTGCTTCCTGTCTACCATTGTCTCTCTCCCTTGTGGGCCCCTTCCTTTTTCTGCCCATCTTTTCCTGCACCACTCACTACTTCCTGATCGTCATCAACTTCTGCCGTAGGCTTTGCAAATATGAAACAACCAGTACGTTATTTTCTTTGATGTAAGAATGCGAAAGTATATGTGTGTAGAGGGATGTTAAAGGTCAACTCGGGACATTCAGTTGGCCTGTCTTCCTCATTCATTAGGCTGATTACCTTTGTCTGGTCAGTGACAGATTCAGGTTGAGCTCTGTGACCTATGCTGTCTCCTTCAGACACCTTACCAATCTAAACAGTTTAATTTCAGATTTCTCAAGCTTGGACCCCTACATATCTGTACCTATCAAAACTTAATTACTACCTTCTAAACCAGCAGCAGAACATGTAACTGAGTGCATAATGAAAACCATCTCCAATGAGTAACAGACTCTTGTATGTATGAAAGTGTGGTTTCTTATACAGGAAGGAAATATATGATGATGTTAATGATTAAATTATTTATCCTAATAGAAATATGAAATGTGCATATATATATATATACACACACACACAGACACAGAGCCATAATTAGTATTTCCTGGCTCCTCTCTGACTTCAATACAGTTTATTTTGATGACCTTGAAATAACTCATTTCTAAGGATTAGAAGCTGTTGCTTGGCCACTCATCAGTTTTTTGTTTTTTTGTTTGTGTGTGTGTGTGTTTATTTTATTTTACTTTATTTTTGGTTAGTATATATCACACATTCAACCACAGACTGTGAGAAAAACATTTATGCTTATGTTTATTTTGGATGTTTTGTAACAGAATTTCAATTTTGACCCATAGTGAGTAACCAAACATGACCCAACTTAGTTGTGACATATGTTCTACAAGTAGTAAAGTTGAATACAGCATAAGAAACTAGACATATACACTCAAATTCCTTTAATTTTGGTGAGACTTTCGAGTACATTTTTAGCTTTCTCAGTGGCAGAGTAGTGCAAGAATGACAGAAGTCTTAAACGGGGTGAGAGAGCTTGGAATTCTTGCCTTCTAGTCTCCAAAACAATGTAACAGCCCAGATGTTTTCCCAAAGGGTAGCATGCTCCTTCCAGATCAGCCAAGACACATTCTTTACATCCATCTGTCCCTGTTCCGCATGAGAAATGAAGATGTCTTCACAGATCTGCATCTGCCCTGTCCCATTTCTATATTCCAATGTTTTCCTGAAGGTGGCCATAGAAAATCTAGGACGGACCTAGACCTGTGTCAAGTGGAGCTTTTTCCCCTTGTTTTTATTTGTTGCCCACTTTTCATCCATTTATAATACTCTCCTCACATGCTTTCCCTGCAAGTGTACACTTTTCTCTGGGAAGCGAGTGGACGACTCTCCCTTAACTGCAGACATCACTGGCTACCTCACTATCCCTGCCTGAGCCTAGGAAGACACATTCTAAGCTGTGTCTGCAATATAAATAAAATCCCATTCTGGGGATGTGTCCAAAGGAGGATGATGCGGAACCAGATGGTGTAAGGCATACCATACTCCTGCCATTCAAAACCAGTGCTTTCTCTGAGAAATTTAGATTTAGGATTTCACATCAAATTCTCCAGGGGGAATCTATGTGGATTAAAATAAAAAACCTTCTGAAGATAAGCAGAGTGACATTGTCTATGTTTAAACCTCCGCTTACCAAAACTAAAGTATGGGCAATTACCAAGTATGATTTTGTTTGCTATTTTCCTCTTTGAATGTTAAATTTAGGAGAATATCTATCTTTATCCTGGGAGTTTAATACGTTATAATAGGAGAAAATGGTGTTCTTTTGATATAATGGGATTTAGCAAATTGAAAACTGTTTTTTTTTTTTTCAGGACTCCCCCATAAAATACTTTACTTATTCTAAATCCTACCTCAAGCATCAGACTCAACTATAAATCATAATCAATATTTTCTCTAAAATAAAATCCTCTCTCAAAGCATTTTTAAATAAGCAATCATATTAAAAAGTACGTGTCATGAGCACTTGATCTGTATTAATACTCATTTTTGTAACTGAGATTGCGCTTAGCGAAAAAGGTTGTTGACTCCAGTGTGGGGCTTGTGGTTTCCCCTTTAACCTCACCTTGCTTCATAGCCCCTCTCTTAGAATACTCTTCGGTCTTATGATCGTCCCTGGAGCACTGCAGGGAGGCATCCATAAGGGTCATATGACTAGAAGGTGACAGAGTTATCTCCCATATTGCTCATGGTGACATCTTGGTATGGCCAGAAAGATGTTACTGCCCATATGATGTCTGCACATCTGTGTGGTTCTATTGGGTTGGCCATCAGGGATACTAAGTAGTGCCGGGATGCTCACAATGAGCCCTGGCAGTTCCTATTTTAAAGGAATGATGTGTGTGTGTGTGTGTGTGTGTGTGTGTGTGTGTGTGTGTGTTTGTCTGGGTAATATGTCCAAGTAAATGGAGTTTTCAGTTGATAAGTCATGTACTCATAGGTATTAAGATGGTAAAGTCTGAGTCAGCTTAATCTCCCTACTCCACGCCTGTGGAAATGATAGAAAAGGTATAAAAGTACCAATGTTGGTGTGTTACATTTCACTTAAAGTCCCTTAAGTGTCTGCATGTTTCTTTGAGACCTCTTCAGTAGTTGTTCCAACAGGACAAAGTAAGTATGCTAGCTGGACAATGAATACATTTCTATACCAGGATTAACTTTATCTTTCGGAGCCATTATAAAACCATATCTCACTATCAAGCCGTGTAAATCCATCTCAATCTGTGCGCCATTCAGTAGCCTGGCGCTTAGTGCCCATATTTTAACTTACTAAGAACTGGGTGTCACCACTGTTCTATGGGTGGATTCTTTGTCAGTCAAACAAGACGACCTGCTGCTCTTTTCCTAGAATGTCACCATACCTCTCCGAATACTCTGCACACAGTACACTGTGTATGTTCACCAAGGCTTATCCATAACTATATTAAGGAGGTGACCAAAAAGCTTATTTTCCCCTACTTTCTATTTTCTATATCTGAACATTCTGTATATTAAAATATATTTATATGATATGAAAACACAAGAAAGTAATCCCCCCACTTCCACAATTAGATTTCTTTCTGTTCTTCAAACATAATTCAAAATCCTTCCCATTAATAAAGTTTTACTATTGTTAACCTCCCCATCTTGACTAATTTGATATCTTTTTTTTTTCTTTTGAATTCATGAGGAGTTCTGCCTCCTCCTTTCTTCTTATATTATAGAATGCATGCCCTGACTCCTTAAGTGAGGATAGAATTTTCAGGCTAATAGCAAGGTCATAACTTACTAAAACGTCATACAGCTCCTCTGAGCCTATTAATGCAACTATAAGAATAAGAATTCTTACAGGGGTTTGTGGCTATTAAAAGAGAGCGTACATTTTACAATGACGGCCATGTACCTGTTGTATAAGTACACCTCAGTCCTCTTCTCCCATTTGTGGCTGCAAAAACATTAGTATAGAAGTCATTTTAATGATCCTCTAAATTCTATGTTTTAGTTGGGCAGTTATTGTAGTCTAGCCCAGCTTAACTGATTCACAGTGACTCTCATGATTCTGTGGTTATGTGGCAGGGCTGCTTTAAGCTAGATAATGTGGAACATGCTCATTCACGTGTGTGGGGTTGGCAGACACAGGCAGTTGGGTCCCATGTCTCTGGAAGTCTTTTTCACATGGTCCATAGAGTTCCAAAGAGTGGCCCCGGTGCTCAATGATATACCACATAATTGTGTGTGGCAATTTACTAATGTTTCACCGTCTAAAGCAAGTGATATGGCCAACTCAGAATTAAGTTTATGGTCATTTCAGCCCCATAAAGGGCAGAGGACAGGGGAAGTATTCTTGTGGCCATGTCTGGCTTTCTCTTGCCTCTAATGTTGTTCATTCTCCTTCTTAGAGAAGGACAGCTCTATGTATTTATTCATTGCCATTATGCATGCTTCCCAGGCTCTTTTTTAGTTGGGTTTCCTCTTGCTTGGCCCTCCCTTTATCGTCATGAATATTCTCACAAGGCTGCAAGGACTTCTCAGGATTCTCTCCCCATCCTCTGAAAAGTATAATGATGCAGACTGATGGGAATGCCTCCTTTTGATTACTTCAATAAAACTCCCTTTCTTAACTCTTTGGGAGAAAAGTAGATACCAAATCTGAGGAACACAGATCTCTCAAAACACTTCTCACATATTCTCTCAAAAACTCTCACTTATGGGTGCCTGGGTGGTTCAGCGGATTAAACGTCTGACTTCAGATTGGGCCATGATCCCAGGGTCCTGGGATTGAGCCTGGCATCAGGCTCCCTACTCAGTGAAGAGCCTATTTCTCCCTCTCCTTCTGCAGCTCCTCCTGCTTGTGATCACTAACTCTTTCTGTCTATCAAAAGGATGGATTAAAAAAAAAAAACTCAAAAAACAAAAAACTCTCACCCAGGGTACCTGGGTGGCTCAGTCAGTTAAGCAACCAACTCTTGATTTTGACTCAGGTGAAGATCTCAGTGTTGTGAGATCAAACCCCGCATTGGGCTCCATGCTGGGTGTGGCTGCTTAAGACGCTCTTTCTCCCTCCACCGTCCACCCTTCTCCACTCTCTCCCTCTAACAAAAAAAAAAAGAAAAAGAAAAAGAAAGAAAGAAAGAAAAGAAAGAAAAAATGCACACACACACACACATAAAACATTAAAAATGTTAAAGAAGAACCATCTCACCCTGGTCAGCTCAGACATAGCAAGGAGAGAAGCCTCCTCCCATTGTCTTTGGCTGGTATGCGTGACTACATCATGACTCGCCAAGAAAGAAAGAACCCTACACTTTCCAAAGACCTATTAACTTTCTTTTTTCTCCCATTCTTCTAACGATTAGGGACTAGATTCGGTGTGTTAGAGGGATTGTGGTTATGGGAGTAGGCAGCTCAGTGCTGTTACTGCCAGCCCTGCAGGGAGGCTTCCGGTGCCGTCATCTGAGAGGGTCAAGGTTCGATTCCCTTAAAGTGAGGGGTGGGGGTAGAGTATAACCACTAGTTGTCTTCAACTTAGGTCTTCCCTACAAGTGAAATATAGTTAGGAAAGTTGTACCCAAATCCTAATGTATCTTGTTTTTTCTACACTTCTTTGCTTGGTTCATTATATGCTGTTCTTTGTATTTGGAGCAGGCTGACTGGATCTCATTTCTGGTTTGATCTATTCCAGACATTGAGTCTGCTGATTGTGTGTCAGTGAAATCTGTGCATGTTTATTCCAAGCAAGATTGCTTTGAGTGGCATTCAGAGTCAATATTCTATGGATCCTTTTCATCTATTTTTTGAAAATTGAATTATTATATTTATGAATTTTGCAGAAATGTTAGCGATTTCAGGTAAATTCAGTTAATGATTTTTTTCATAATGAAGTAATTGAAAATGATCATATCATCTCCCACATAGATTGGAATCTAAAGCCCTTTTTATAATGACTAGTTCTTTAGGTTGCTGGACAATCTGTCAGTCTTGCATTCTCATAAATCTTATAGGAAGATTATTCTCTACTTCCCCTCAAAAAAGAAGAGGAAAGGGGCATAAAAGAAGAGCTGCAATACACTTTCTTACCTTTAGTGATGAGAGTTTTTCTTGTTGAAAACAAATTGATGCAACATGGAGCATAATTAAATGGGTGTAGAATGTTCTTTGATGTAGAACAATCATATAAAGCAGAAGATTTCTTACATGGCTTCTGCAATTTGAAATAAATTATAATGACAAAATATGGTCGAGGAGTCCTAATGCCCAAGACTTTCAGAAGTTAGGATCACTTAAGGAAGAGATTACCAGTTATTGGAAAAGGTACCTTTTGAATTATTCAGAAAAAAGAAGAAATGCTCAAAGGGAATAAACTATCTGTTGAGCAAAATCACCCCCAAGTTGCAGTCCTGTTGATTATGTCTTTATGGGAACTTTGCCCTCTAGGTGTCAAGGCCATGCCAGGGATGAAGTTTATTCAACCTTGCTGTCAAGGCAGGGTTGATGTGTGCTATCTGTAGTGGTGAATGACTGCTTTGTTACCTATAGAATAAGCTACGGTCAAAGGCAGGCCTATGGAAGGAACATTCTTATTACACCCTGCCCTGGTGATCCTGTTCTCTCAATTATCTGGTTTGAATGTCTTGATTCATGTCTGAGTTAACAGAACAGTGGACACTGGATCTGAATATCTTTTTTGTCAGCAACTCTCAGAGTCAGCTCTCTAGACCATGATGGCCAGCATATCCTTCAGGAACTTGCGGTCATGGGCTTTTATATCATCAATTACAGAACGCTTATTTCTGATTTTCTCTTTGGTAAAGATTTATTGTAGTTAAGTGGTTGACAAAGATGATTCCTTCTTAAATGGGGTGCCGTTTTTACCACACATCAGGTTGGAGGATGTGTATCCATGTAAGCGCACTCATGTTTGTGTGTCTACTGTATGCGTTGTCAAGCAAGATACTCAACCAATTGAAGTGTCTGGTGGACTTAAAATATTTGGAAGCCATTGATTATCATAAAGAGTGTGGGATATATTTTTGATTTGCTTTTCACCTAATGCAGTGTTGTAGTCATAGTGCTAAATATTAAGTATTTATAAGACAAATCTACTTTAAGCATCGTATACACATTCAATCATTTAATACTCAGCACCCCACATATGGGAGGTACCATATGTATGTAAATTACATGTAGTAATACTAGAGGCTTCACTATGTGTATATTGAAATGAAGGCCCTTTATTTTAAATACTGGAGTAATCTACAAGCCCGTGGAAATGAAGAACACATACTTATGTATAAAAAAAACGTTATTTTTTTAAATAACATTGATTGGACCTTCAATTTTCAAGTTCCTAGGAAAAGAATAAAAAAGTGGAGAGGCCTTCTGATTGTTTGCCTAAACTCTGAATGATTCCCTGATAGTGTTTTTGCGTTGAGGTTGGTTCTGTTCTCGTTGACCAGTGATGTTTGGTTAGTCTCATGCTCTTTCGTTGACTTGATAGCCCTTCTTAATCTCCTTTCAGATACTTCACATGGGATTGGTACATGAATAGGGATGTGAATGTAGATAAATAGAAGTGTCTGAAACATTGGCATCCTCTTTAGATGATTGCATGGCTTAAAGCAAGAGCTAATCATAGCACCGTCTTCTCCTGGAATGATTTAAAAAACAAACAAACAAGCAAACACAAGACAGTCGCATTGATAAGTGAACATTAGAGTGCTATTTTTTTTTTCTTTTTTTCTGGCTAACTTACAATTTGAGTAATTTTATACTGTATTGAAGTAATTTTCTTGGGGACTATTTGTCACTTATTTTGTTTTACTTTGTCTTTTCTCTCCAAGTTTGTACTGTTTTCTCATAGGCCCCTCCCCACAAGGTAAATATTCACATATATTTTTACCTATGTCTACAAAGATCTAAAGTCTACAACTCTTAAAAATTGCAATTACCTTTTACATTTTTTGTAATGTAACAGGATAAGCAAAGATACTACTCTATGAAAATAAATACTTGCAGAATTTTCCAACGGAGTACTTGATACACAAACACAGCATGGAAAAGTATTCCACAGAACATAATGAGTAAACATTTACACCAAATTCGAGTTTCTAAAGGAAATTATTTCATCATGAAAAACCCCTTAAGTATGAGTGTTCTCCATACTCTTCTCATGGTGAATTCTTCCCTGGGTCATCTCATCTGTTCACATGATTCCAATGTTAACTTGCATATGATTGACACTCAAAACCATATTTCAAATCTTGAGCTTTGCTTGCGTCTTCCTGTATCTCTCCTATTTGTTCACATCCATACATGCCCAGGCACCACTGGGCACCAAAGAACTAAGAAACTAGAAACCTGAGACATACTTTTATCACATTTTCCCCTTAAGTAATCTGAATACTTCCTAAACCTGTGGAACATTCTTCCATTGTGCAACTAACTCCTTTCTTCCATTCTCTTCCCAGGCATTGTATCCAAACAAAGATCTTGCATTAAGATGAATATGGCGACTTTCTAACTACTCTTGCTCTTTGACCTCCACCACTCAATTCCCTGTCAAAGATGGTGTTTCAGAATGTGAACTGTTTCTTCTCACTATCTCTGTTAAAAAACACTCAGCTCTGGGGCACCTGGGGGGCTCTGTCGTTAAGTGTCTGCCTTTGGCTCAGGTCATGATCGCAGGGTCCTGGGATCCAGCCCCACCTCAAGTTCCCTGCTCAGCAGGAAGCCTACTTCTCTCTCTCCCACTCCCCCTGCTTGTATTCCCTCTCTCTGTCAGATAAATAAATAAAATCTTAAAAAAAAAAAATACTCAGCTCAATGGTGCCTGACAAATGAACCCCACCACCTTCTGGGTTCCCTTGTTGGGACCAGCTGCCCGTCTCTGCATCCTGCTTCGCCACACTGCCTTTCGGACTCCATCCCAAAACAAACGTTCCGAACCAGTCCTCACACCCACTCATGCTGAATAGATCACTTTTTAAATCTCTGTACATCGATCATTTCCCTATACCGCTAAGGCTCTTACTATATTCATGCTTGTCACAATTCTATTCATGCTGTTAGGCCTGGCTTCTCTGACCTCCAGCAAAATTCTTTACTCACTCCCTTCATTCATTACTGTTCTCCCTTCATTCTATCATTCATCTCCTTTCACATGCATGTTCCCACAATTATATTTTAGGACTTTGGAGGAACTGCTCTTGGAGCCCTCATGTGTCAAACAATGTTTCATGTGGAGAATCTGAGAGGTGTTCAACATGTTTGCTAAAGTGAACAAATAGTGGTCACCTGAGTGGCTCAATCCTTAAGCATCTGCCTTCGGCTCAGGTCATGCTCCCACAGACGGGGGATCTAACCCTGAATTGGGCTCTCTGCTCAGCGGGAAGCCTGCTTCCCCCTCTCTCACTCCCCCCGCTTGTGTTCCCTCTCTAGCTGTGTCTCTATCTGTCAAATAAATGAATAAAAGCTTGAAAATAAATAAGTAAATAATAAAAATAATAAATTAAACAAATAGTACAGCCACTTAACATTTGCTTAATATGAATATAATTTTCTGCAGATACTATAAAAACGTGCTTCATATAAACACATGCAAGTATATTCTGTGTCTTCAGGAGATATATTCATTTAGCTTTGTCGTGAGTGAATATTTTAATTAAGGTGATTTACCTGAAAGAGAAATAAAATCCTAAAGTCACACTGTCATTTCATACTCATCTCCATCTCTTCTTTCCTAATTCTTTTCTTTAAGTTAGCATTCACCAAGTCAAGGGTTCTATGCCATACTCTCTCAGAAGCTCACGTCAATGAGTTTGTTTTTGGTTTATCATGACTGCAGGTAACTGTAACATCTCTCGTAGGCTGTGGTGGGCAATGTGGACTGATTTGTTGGGATGTCTCTTGACATGTTGGAGATCATCTCTTTTGTTCCCTGTGTATTTTTTGAAAGATTGGATTTACAATAATTTATTCATTTCTATTTATTATAACTTTGCTTTAAAGGGACATAAGATTGATTTCCAGAGAAATGTTCTCTGTGTCGAGATAAAACATTATGCTGGTGGAACCATGAGTCTGGAACACATAGCCCAGGCCATGAGCTTCTAGGGCTGTGCTTCAGGTGGACCGTAGCTTTAGCTCTAAATCTCCTAACAGCTCTGGAAGTGAGAAAGAGCAACCCTGTGCAGAATGTCTATAATATAGAAATAAATCAGTTCTTTTGAAAAATCATAACTATTCCTGAGACTGAAACCAGGGGGAAAATATTTCTCCCATAGTCCTTTAGAAATAAAGACCCTGTCATGTTGTAACGAATACCCTCTGCATCATATGCATGTTTAAGTCTCTCCAGCTTCAGAGGACTGCTGCTTATTAAATAAAGTGTGTCTATATAGCCTGGAGCATTATACATAAAGACAATTCAGTAAGACTTGTTCCAGCAAACAACAGAAAATAGTCCTGGTTTTCCAGTCTCTGATCCTCTAGATAATCAAAGGATTATTTTTATGTTCTAAGGAGAATGGATAAAATGGCATCATTTCAGCTAATTATCCATACTTATTGCTTGTCTAGCCAAGTTGTGATAGATTTTTAACTATCATTTTGAGGTTGAGATCCCTGATAAGGAGAGAGTAAAGCAGAACTGGGTGGCTGCTTAAGGAAAATTTTATATTTTGGCAATGATCTGTGTTAAGGCCAAGTGTGTACATTTATTTAAGGAAACTAAGGAGCGTGGTAATCTGTGCTTGGATAGACCAGCCACCTCAACATTGAGTGAACCAGATAAGCACCCATAACTTCAGCTTGAGTTTGCATGAAAATGTCAGATCTCTCCTCAAGGAGGATTACTAGGAAATTAAGGAACGGTATCTATACCATAAAGGACAGATGTAATAACTAATACCTGAAAAATTATTAAGAGATTAAAAGTAAGAATCCTTCTCAATTCATTATATTTAAAACAAAAGGCTTCTATAAAACACCATGTGAACACTTAATTGTGATCAATGAGTTACAATATCTGAACTTTGGTAACTGAATGAGGTAATGTCTGTACAGACTCTGCCACTGAAAACAGTTAAGCACTTCAGACTATCTACCAAAAACCGTGACTTTGACTTTGGTTTATCTTCATAGCTATTTTCTTAAAATCAGCCATAAAGTCTATTATAGTTAACTCTGTTCTAATGTCTAGTCTAGTATTATATATTTAACAGAATGGCTTAGTTCCTCTGAGAACTATCTCATGTTCTATAATTTATAAATAATTTTAGTGAGAAATTTTCAATTTAATATCTACTTTTTGAAGACTAACCCAGAAGGAAAGGGTTCTTCTCGGTAACGTAGTCGGGGACCTTGTGCACACAGTACTCTTGATGAGCTCTGCCGTGGGCTGAGTAGAATGACTGAAAGTTAAATGATCAGAAGTGTGTCACTGTGTGTCTGAGCAAACAGTAGGCTTCTTGACGGGAGTGGGATGTAAGAGTAGGGTAAATATTATCCTCCCTGCCAGGAAATGGATTCAAAATATGAAGAAAGAAATTGTGTCTGCCAGTGTAAGAGGAAAGGGTGAGCCACCTTAGCCTACATCTTCCACTGCAACTTTTTTTTCTTACAACTGAAGAGATAAACATCTCAAAACTGTGATTATCTAACTAGAATGTTCTTAAATCTCTGTCATATTAAAACATACCAGGAAAACTGACAGCCCAGCCCCGGAGTATTTTGTTCGTTTTTTTGTTTGTTTGTTTGTTTTTGGATTTTTGTTTGTTTGTTTTTTGTTTTGTTTTATTGGTTTTTGTTTTTGTTTTTGTTTTTCTAGAACCCCACTTAACTATGACCAGGAAAGTAGATGATTAGACTTTGTGAGGAAGGCATATACCTAAGAGTCACCTGAAAATTACCAGCAGAGAGCTGGGGAGTGGCGAGGGGCGAAGCAAGGGCGGGGGGGGGGGTGAGGGCGGGTAGTGAGGCTGGATTGATGGGCTTTATTGTGTGACTTCACTGCTTTTACCAAAGAAACAGATCTGTCACGATTCCAACAACTAAGTTCATGATATGCCCGACAGCTTTTCAGCAAATGGAAATCTACGGGCTTTCATGTCTAAGTCATCAGCACTGAGGAGGGGAACAGAGGTGGGGGACAGATATGGTAGCCATTAGACAAAAATAAATTGAAAATGTCTTTTTTCTCACTGGGTAAACATTTTTGATTATATTTCATGTTCTTCTGAGTTAATTCCTGAGAAACTATAAAATGTGCCCATTTGGTTATGATTTGCCCATGAAACCTGTCATGTATATTTTACAAAGCTGCATGACATTATTTTATCTTTATAACAATAAACACTTAAATAGCATTAGTTATTTTAGGGCTCGGTGGCTGAAATACAAGCTCTCGCTTCCTGTAGTGAATGCAGATTCTTTACTCAGCAGCCTCGTAGGCATCATCGCTGAGCAACCGAAGCAGCATTAATCCTACAGGAAACATAAAAACCATCCACTTGTGCTGTGGGAAGAACAGTGGTATATGTGGGCTTTCTGTGCCAATAATTCCAAGGCTGAGATAACTTTTTCGCTTGTCAAGTTGCTGTCACTTTGTTAAGAATTAGAGATCGTATGTTTTCTGAGTTTATAACAATATGTCAGTCTATTGCAGCTAAATGAAAATGAACAACTCTGGGTTGTTTTCAGGATGTTAAGGAAAAGGTTTATTATATCACTACTGAATATCTTTTCATTGGAAACTTGTATCTATTTAATTGGCACATAGTATATTAAAATGTAACAGCCATGAATATAGTTAAAAGGATTCTGAGTGGCATTTCTTCATAGGAGTACAACTCAGATTGTTTCCCCTTTTATTCAGGAGGCCATTGACTGTGATACCCAGATGTTTAGTGAGCTTCCTCTCTGGCTAGAGAGAGACATACCCTGACACATGTAGCTGTGTTCCGATTGGGGGAATTAACTGTGGTGGGAAAATTGATGCAAATCCCCGGATGTCGCCATACCATTCCAGACTGGTGCCTAAGGGATCCCTCCACATCCACAGCAAGGATATTGAGCTCACTTTTCTACTGGCAGAGCCACTCCTTTCTTGCCTTCACCCTGACACAAACATATAAGGAAGCAAGTGGTATATTTACCAGCCCCCTCTGCCAGTTCCGGAAAGTAAACACAGTCAGTGTTCACTTGGCAGATGACCTCGGCACTGTGTTCCACTGTGGGAGAGCTACCCGGGGGAGGGACAGACGGGGTCCAGCCTTCAGGGGAGCATGCCATCTATGACATTGTTCCCCAAGGGAAGACAGGGCTGCAAATGTATTCTTGAATCCATCACATATTTTTAGAACCATCCCTGATAATTCTCCCTGATTCTCCATCTTCAAAACATCACCAAATCATGTAAAATTAACCTTAAAATTATTCTCAGCTCTCACAAGATAAATACATATCAAGTTACCACAATGTACACTGTAAATATCTTAGTTTTTTTTGCCAGTGATATGATAAATAAACTTGTCAGTTGTGTATTGTCAATAAAGCTGGAATTAGTTTCCCTCGCCTCTTCCCACCTCCTCCACCGCTTACCTGGTATGGGTTTGCCCTGGTCTCACCAGATTGGCGTTCCTATGTACTTTCTTTTCTTTTTCTCTTTTTCTTACCCTATGCAATGCATTTTTCACATGGTAGTTAAAAAGATGTTCTTTTAAAATGGAAATTTGATAAGCAACATACCTTCTAACCTGTAAATCTGCAAGCACTGCAGTGCCCAACGCTTACCACTGACACTAAGACTTTTCTTTACCTTCTATTTGTTTTTAGGAAAAAGACCCATAGTCCTTTATGTAATCCCCTCAGGCTTTTCCTAAAACCCTTTGTGTCATTTGCTGAGCTTAACCTACAAGAAAGAAAATCTAGCCTTTAGAGTTCTATATATGTAGGCCTGATGCCTCTCCTAGTAGCAGAGTATATGGAATTTTATTCATGTGATTTTTGGTGGTGATTTTGGTCATTTTGGGTGGATTTTCTTCTATCTGGTTATTTTCTAAATGTCTGACTCCCTGTTAGGTAGCATGTTAATATTTTTGACATATCAGAACGTACTGAATATATTTCTACATTTTTTTAAAGGTTTTGTATTTATTTTTCTTAAGATTTTATTTATTTAGGAGCTCCTTGGGGACTCATTCAGTTAAGTGACAGACTCTCGATTCCGGCTCAGATTGTGATCTCAGGGTCCTGGCACTCAGTCCCACATCAGGCTCTGCACGAGGAGGAGGTCTGTTTCTCTCTCTCTCTCTGCCCCTCCCGCTCTTTGCGCTTGTGTTTTCCCGCGCTCTCTCTCTCTGAAATAAATAAATCTTAAAAAAAAAAAAAAAAGATTTCATTTATTTATTTGAGAGAGAGTCTCCTCATGTTTGCTTTTACATATGATATTGTTTTGGGGGCACCTGGGTAGCTCAGCTGGTTAAGCATCTGAATGAATTTAAGCTCAGGTCAGAATCTCCGGGTATTGGGACCCAGCCGGGCTTCGGGCTCTAGGCTCAGCAGGGACACTGCTTGAGATCTCCCTCCTCCCCCCTCTCCTCCACCCCCATGAATGTGTGCACACTCTCTCTCCCTCTTGCTAAAATAAATAAATAAAACTTTAAAAAATATATATGGTATTGTTTTATTTAGTGAGTTTATGTAAACGGAGGAAAATTCAAAAAGTTAAAAAAAATCATAGCTATAAGTTTTTTTGGGTAGTGTCCATATATTGACAGCTTGTGATTCCAAAGGCTTAAGAAAAGTCTCATATGGTGACAAATATAAAGTAGCTCGATTTGTTAACTCTTTGGTGTTAAATTGAAGCTCACTTTTGGCATATAAACAGAATATTATTTGCATTTGGGGGAAATTATCCTCTGTACGTACAGAATAGTCTTTTTTTTTTTTTAAGATTTTATTTATTTATTTGGCAGAGAGAAGCACAGTTAGAGGGAACAAAGCAGGGGGAGTGAGAGAGGGAGAAGCAGGCTTCCCACTGAATGGGGAGCCCAACGGGGGGCTGGATCCCAGACCTCCGGGATCATGGCCTGAGCCGAAGGCAGATACTCAACCAACTGAGCCACCCAGGCGCCCCTACAACACAGTCTTGAAACATAAGTTACATTTAAAGATTTCTTCATGTGATCATGTAGTTTTCATTCTGCACAGTGAAACATTTTATGTATGATATTTGTTTTAAGATTTGATCTTTTTATTTTCCAAGATAGCCCTTGAAGAAAACTGCCGTCGCCTGTTTTCAGAATTTATCTTCTCAGAACAAATACCTACCTCCGTTTGCCTTTAAAACTATGGGAAACGTTAAAATGTAGACATATCAGAATCACTTTATTTTTGTGCTCGCTGCTGTTGCCCCTCTTCCCTAAATGCTTGAAGAATGGCAAGTATTGTGCTTTACTGTGTCGTAGGTCTAGGAGGAGAACTGGGAAGAGCTGGGGGAAGGCTGGAGAAACAACACTCAGTTTCTGAGACTTGATGGTCTTATAGTTGTAAGGAAGCAAAGTTCATCTTCTAGCTGATACTTTTTTGGATGCTCTCAGAGAAAATTAATAGTCTGTCTACTTCATATTTTCACTTCTCTAAACAAAAACTGTAAATCTGAAATTATTTTTAATGTATTGATTTCTCTGCATTTTCTCTTCACGAGCTTGCCTTGCTCTTGAATCACCACTCCATTTTTTTCATTGCTCAGCATTGATAATGGAATATTTGTAAGTCTTAGTTTTAAAGGAATTTGCATATTTCCAGACCTAACCATTTTCTTGTATTGTCGTCATTGGTATAAAATTGATAACAGCTGAAATGTCAGTTAACTAGTCTTCATGTTTAAGAGGACCTCAAATGAAGTATGTATTTAGGACTATTTTTCAGAATTGGAACAAAATGCTTGAGTACATGCAGCTATTCAGAAGCCTTGGGGATAACTCTTGTACCACTGAGATATTAATAAGAAACCTAAAGATTTGTAAAATCTCATTTATTTATTTTTATATAATTTATAGTAATTTATTTTTATATAATTTTAGACTTTATTTTTATATATTAGAATTTTGAAATAATCCCAGTCTTATAAGAAACTGGAAACTATAGTACACAGAACTTTTCCTGTCCTATTTGAGATTAGATTGATGACATCATACCCATCACCCTCAAATACCTCTTTCTTCCAGCAAGGGCATTCTCCTGCTTGACTACGATATCATCATCAAAATCAGGAAGTAAATGTTGATGTAGCACAGCCATGTAATCCTCAGATTACATTTCAGCACTTTTCCCATTTGGCTGTTGGGGTGCTATTCAGCTTGCTCTGATCATCCTCAGAAGGTGCCGTTCTGAACTACACTTGGCCCTTAATTGTCAGTCTGAAGGAGCCTCACAAGCTTCCCTTCGACGTCCCTGATCTTAATAGCTTTGCAGATAACGAGTTTGTTATCTTATAAAATGTTCTAATTTTGGGTTTTGCTGATGCTTATGTTCATCGTATTTAGATTATGAGTCTTTGGCAATCTCTTCTTCTGCTCAGGCTGCTGTAACCAGATACCGTAAACTGGTGAGTGTCATAGTTACCAAAGTCGGAAAGTCCAAGATAAGGTACTGGCACACCTGGGGTGTGGCTGGGGCCTGTGTTCTTGTTGAAGGAGGGCCCTCTATTCAATGTGTGTCTTCACATGGAAGTGACAAGAGCTGTCCCTGGAGACTCTTTCACGGGGACACTAAGCCCATTCCTAAGGATCTTGTCCTCATAAGCTAATTACTTCCAAAAGGTCCCACCTCCAAGTACCATCACACTGGGTGTTAGGACTAAACATGAATTGGGGGGGGGATACAAACATTTAATCTCTAGAAAATATCATAGAAGTGATATTATGTTTTTCTCAACACATGATTTTAATTTGTCCCATTATCTATGTCAACTTTGTCATCCTAAGGTTTTCAGGAGTCTTCTCAATTGTAGAGTTACTCTTTTCCTTTCTTTTTAATTAATGCCTGTGAGTAGTTACGTTGGGAATACTTAAAGACACCATTCTCCTGAAACTTTTCTGTTTATTCATTTATATCAGTATGGAGTCATGTCTTTTTATTTTAATATGTTATAACTTGTTTCTATATACATATATAAATTTTGGATAATGAGAGCCCCATCAAGCTGGCATCTTTGCTTTCTTAACACGTCCTTGTCATTTTGAGCACTTTCCTATGTAACAGATATTTCATGTACCCTGTCCTTTTCTCTTGTCCCAGTACTGAGTGGACTCAGTCCTTTCCCCAACGAGCTCTGCTTCCTTTTCCTAGAGGGTCTATTTAGAGAGTCATACTTAAGATCTGTTTTGGCCATTGCTGTTGGGTGTTGCTGCTTCTAGTCTCTTTGGACTCACCCAGATAGGACAGGTATAGTTGGCAAGTTTATATAGCTTGTACTTATAATTATATTCATTTCTATATCACTGTGCATCTTTTTAAAATCATGAGTTCATACCAATGGCTTCAACTCCAGTCCGTACATGCTCATTCTAATTTTCTTTTTCATATAACAATTGACAGCTTGAACATCTTATCTTCATTTCTGTTCACCACAATGCCATGGAGCAGCCAGGATGAATGTTTTTCTTGGCCTTGTTTGATTTGAGCTTCTTAGAATTTTTGACTTTTACAGGGCTGGCAAGTAACAGGCAGGAGGCAACCCCATAGAATATTTTCTTTCCGTATTTACTATTTCTGTCTTTATATCTCTCTTTCTAAAGAAAGAGGAAGTAAATCTTGTACTTCATTTCCATCATTCATTTATGACTTTATTTTCTTAAAAACAGAAACAAAAACAACCGATCATTTGATATAAATTTATGTAAAAAGGTTTTTTTTTAATTTTATCATTCAAAATACGGTAAAAACTTTGGATTATGTACAGGGTATCATGATACCAACTTGTCAGTAAAACTAAGTAGTTAGTAGTGAGGTTTGTGCAAGTGGGTGGGCATTGGATTTTGTTATTTTAATCGGATTTGCATTACAGGGAAAGGAATAAAAGCATCACCCTGATTCCTAAACATTTGTTTAAATATCCAAGAACTAATAGTGTTGTTGGTTAGGAAAGGATATTTCTGTGTCCCCAGGAATTCATCTAATTTTGGATCACAAAGAGTGCGATCACTTGCTGAACCCAAACACCAATAACTAGTAACTGACTGAAAGCATGTGAGATTGCAGCTGCCACATTTGCACAAGTGATAATATAATCTAACTGGGTTTGTGTTCTTTTCTGTAGACATTGCTTTGTGATTTGTAAGATAAGTGTGTACATTATTTCTACATAAATTTGCTTTATTCTGTGCCAAGAGTGCCTCACAGCCTCCTCGACATGTGAAGAGTGTTTCAGGAAGTGGATTTTGCTCTGGATGCCCTGTGGGTAGTTGGTTAGTATGCTGAGTATTAGTAGCTGCTAATGAAGCTCCTATCAGCTTATCAGTGTCCAACTTTCAATCTTGCATGGCATAATTCTATGAGAAATCATTAGGGATGCTAGTGCCCGGTAACTGCCCTTAAGAGATATCAAAATCTTCTCTGAAATAAAAGCTTCTCTGATTGATTGACAGTCATATTAAGACATGCACACCATCTTTATGTAATATCTTGTAAAGAGGAACTTAGACTAAATATTCACCACATCTTGTTCATAATTTTTGGGGGGGGGCCAGATCTTATATTTATTAAATATTCCATTTGGGATATCATTTATTAACTGGCAGTTTTCTCCTGCTTTAGATAATTTCTTTCTGACTTAGAGTTGTCTTTGACTTATAATTAGAAACCACTTTATTTATATACATATTTTTTCAATTTCATTCATATGAATATCATTTTGATAATGGCCCAGGAGTCCGACTTTGCTGGGAAATGTTGATTTAGCTTTTATTTCTTTTCTTTTTATTTTTCTGTTTTCAGTCCCTTATGCAATACACTTGTAGGAAGATTGATTTTGAATAATACAGTCATGATGTCAAAACAGTACAAATTATACCCTGCTGCCATCTGGAATGGTGAAAATAAAAGCTTTACTTACACTGTTTTCTTTAAGAAAAGAATAATCAATGCTTTCCCCCTCTTCAGGGACTATATTCTGAAAATATATGGTCCTTGTTTGTAGCCTGATACTGTGGTTTATTCTGAAAGATAAAGACTTGAAAACTCATTTGCTGATCAACAAAGTAGCAAATACTCTAACCAGTAACCCTCCGACCTCTTGCCACTGAGACACTGATTGTCTCCTTTCTCAGACAGAGCTGTTGGGATGGTCATTACTGGCCCCTTATTATAGTGCAGACCTCTGTGTGGCCTCAGGTCATTGGTTGATATGCTCAGTCTACTGATGTCTACTTCTCTGCTCTGTGTCCTGTCTTTTGGTGTCTGCTCAGAATGGAAGCACTGCTACTTAGAGCCCTTCCTAGCTAATTAAATAGAAATTATGGAAGGGTTAAAGGCATAGTCACAGAGCTTAACTCACTTCCCTGGGGAAATTATATGATATTTACCATCCTTTTCACACTCCTCCATTTCTCATGCACCTTTTATTGGCTATGATACATGCCAGATTTATGTCTACCTGGTACCAATGCTGAACAAATAAGAAGCCAATTTATAGACATAAAAACGTGGATTTTCTTAAAAACATGAGATTGTTTTTAAAATTATTATTATTACATTCCATGGAACTTTAGTCTTTTCTGCTTAAAAGAAATTTTCAAAAAGATGCCTGGGTGGCTCAGTTGGTTAATGTCTGCCTTGTCTCAGGGCATAATCCCAGGGTCATGGGATCAATTCCCATATCAGGCTCCTTGCTCAGCAGGGAGCCTGCTTCTTGCTCCACCCCTCCCCCTGTTCATGCTCTCTCTTTCTCTCTCTGACAAATAAATGAAATATTTTTAAAAAATATTTAAAAAATGACTAGCTATTCAAATTATTTTCCTTGAGCCTTTCATTATAGGTTGACTTTGATTAAGAATTATCTCACTGTTCATGACGAATATGTATTTCAAGGACAACTATTGGCAAAGAGGAATCATGATGAAGTAAAAATATACCAAATCGAGAATTAAAGGGTTTTTAAAAAAATTTTTGCTGTAGTTATGACCTGGGACAAGTAGTTTAATTTTTCTGAGTCTTTGTTTTGTGTTTGCAGAAGATGGTAATTATGATACAACTTTGCCTATCCCAGAGAACCTCAAGAAGGCTTGAATTGTTTCAGTGTTTTCAGGCATTCATAGGAAAGCTCTTCTGTCCCAACTGCATAGGGCTATATATTTTTTTACTTCGTTTTTGGGAACAAGTCATATGGCAATATGGATTTGTTTTATTTCCACTGTTGATTAATCAAAGAATAAAAAAATCTCATTCAAAGGGAGAAATGAGGGCTCTTATGAGCATTAAAAAGGTTACTTGATACAGATACTGCTTTCTAAATTCTCTTGCATATCTAGATAATCCTTGTGGTTTTTTTAATGATTTGCATGGAATGTTTCCCATTTACAGTGTATTGTTACAGCTTTTGTCTTATCAGTACTTAGAGTCACATAACTCTGTTCTGTTTAAATCTACTGTGAGAGTTTGGGATTGAGTAAGTGTGTATGTGCTAACATTTTACAAATGCCCAAGACACTAGTGCTAGGCAGTGGTGGCCACACTTAAGGCATTATCTCACTCAGGCCTCCCGTCTATGAGCTGGGTACTATTCTCACTCTCAAAGAATCTAATTATTCTGCAGATACAAATAAGTCACAACAGTGTAGTGATTCTCTAGATTACTTCATTCCCAGGGCCTGGGCCACAGTTGGCACAACAGGGACATTTCATATTTGTCTATAGAATGAATGATGTCATCTATTGACTACCCAGTAGATTTTTTTTTTTTAAGATTTTATTTATTTATTTGACAGAGAGAGAGATCACAAGTAGGCAGAGAGGCAGGCAGAGAGAGAGGAGAAAGCAGGCTCCCCGCTGAGCAGAGAGCCCAATGTGGGCCTCCATCCCAGGACCCTGAGATCATGACCTGAGCTAAAGGCAGAGGCTTTAACCCACTGAGCCACCCAGGCGCCCTATCCAGTAGATTCTAAACCTAACAGTTCAAAAGCTCTTTTTTTTTAATTTAATATAATTTTCATAAATATGAAAATATTTTATTATCTGACCACCTGAACACCAACATATTTAAACTTTTCAAGAGAAATTTTATTTTTTTGTAAGTACAAAAATATACTGCCTTTGTGTGGCAGAGATTAGTGCTGTTTCTTTAACAGGTAAAGATGTCTTTCAGTATATTTAAGGGCCTACCATTTTTATTAAGAAAATATTCTTTATATGATCTACCTAACATTTGACTCTTCTAATTTAATGAAAACTTTCCTTAATCCTTTCAACCTTCAAAACAAAAAGAAAACTTTAGAGTTTTTCTAAGATTACATTGTGATTGCCTAAAGGTTTAGGATATCTAGCCATTGAGGAATTTTTGTTCCTGTCAGTGAAAGATGCCTCAAAATACAATGAGTGATTCACTTGGGTTTTATCATAGTTTGAACATCAATAATTTCATTTTTCCAAAGTTGTCATAACAGAGCATAGATACGTATTTTGTTGTATACTTCTGAGTGTCATTGTGTTTACATGTAATATTTTTTCATGTGGTTACGATTTTGACTTCTTGGAATTTATAGCCAGTATATGGAGGGAGACTTACACTGAGTTGTATTTTTCCAGGGCAATGACTGCACTAAATTATAAAAGGAATCAGACATGAATTGCAACCAATGAAAATTGTTTACTAATTAAATAAAACTTATTAGTATAAAAATAAGTAGCCATTAATGATTATTTTTGTGAGTCTGTAAGTCTCATACTTAAGACACTATAAAAAATAGAGGTTTTAAGATAGTCTTATGTCTCTTAGACTTACAGCCAAATTAGGGAGGCCACATGTATAGCCACAGAACCATGAAGGAGTGATTAACTGCCATTTGCAATGACATGGATGGAACTAGAGAGTAGTAAGTTAAGCAAAATAAGTCAATCTGAGAACGACAATTATCATATACTCTCACTGACATGTGGAATTTAAGAAACAAAGAGCGGATCATAGGTGAAGAGAGGGGAAAAATAAACTAAGATGAAACCAGAGAGGGAGACAAACCATAAAAGACTCTTAGTCATAGGGAAGAAACTGAGGGATGCTGGAGGGGCAGGAGGGATGGGGTAAGTGGGTGATGTCCTCTTTAATGAGAGGGCATGTGATATAATGAACACTGAGTATTATATTTTATATATATATGATATAATGTTATATATGATATTATATTATATAAGACTGATGAATCACTGACCTCTACCTCTGAAACTAATAATACAGCATTGAATTTAAATTTTAACAAAGTTAAAAAAGAATGATAAACTGTTTAAATGAATGACATTAAATAAACCCAGTAAGAATTCAGAGATGCCACATGAGTGAGTGCTGAAATGTTTGCCACAACTCCCTAAACATGTGTATTTGCAAATGTTTATTGTACACTGTCATGGTTACAAAAGAAATGACACAGAGCCCTGCCCTCCATGAGCTTCTGAGTTCAAGCGTACTCACTGACCTATTAAGGGCTTGATTGGTAACACCAGTTGAGGGCTTCAAGCAAGGAGCCACTGAATAGTTCGGTACTCAACAATGATTCAAGGGGATGAATTCGCTAAGGAAAAAAAAACTACATATCTCTTCTTCCACATTCTGCTTTCACTTTACGGCACTTTATGGCACCACCATTCTCTTCAGAACCTCCTTGTTGTATAATATCTGAACGGTCAGATGTATTTGCCAAATCTTTAATACTGCTTTTGTAAAAGCATGCTGTTGATGCATTTGACATGATCAACTGGAAATGTAGTGCCATGGCAAACAGCCCTTCATTGAAAACTTCCTTAAATCATTTGGGACCAGAGTCACAGCACCTGTCTATTGGAATTCCTTCAGAGTCTCAGCAAGATTTGACAAGATGAACCGCTTGGGCCGCCGTGGAAGGAGGCCGTGGCCTTAGCAGACGACTTAGTTCTGTGTTTTCCTATCAGATAAGAGAGGTTCGGTGTTTGCAGAATTGAAGTGCAAGTAAAAACATCATTACAATTGTTTATGAATGAGCAATGAAAGTAGTTTCACTGAGCAAATTAGGCAAAAGCTTTTATTTGATCATTCACAGATATCTAAAGCATGACTCCCTACAAAACAATATCAGACTATTTCCCCATATAGTCCATTCAGGTCCTGGGTAGGTGGGGGTTATTAACACAAGTTCTGCAGAAATGGGAAGTTAACTCAGGAAAATGCTGATATTCATGTTTCTCTTTCCTTAATGGAACTGTAAGTCTCATATCAGCATATTTCATTAAGACACCAAACAGATTCAAAGAGTGGGCTGTCTTTCCAGGTCTATTAGAGCTGCCATTCCAAACAAAATATGTACTACTTCTATGATTCACTAAGCACAAGTATGTAGTAATCTGCCCTTTAATGGCCTCTCAAAATGACAGACCAAATGGCTTTGTGAAGGTCAAGTCTGATTTAAATTGTTGATGAATTAATAGCTAATTCTGCATGATTGAATATTAATATGGAACAATGATAAGTAAGGCACTTTAAAGTTTAATGAGCACATTAATGAATAGGACAAAATGTTTTTCTTTTCACCTCATGTGAAAGTTTAAAGCTGCTAACATATTGACAATTTGTTAATTTTTGATAGCTGCTTTTTTTTTCTGTAAAATTTATGTGGATAAGATATAAAAGGTATTGATTCCCCCCCACCCCCAAGTTCCTGGTGGTGGTGCACATGTGATGAGCTGTCAGAACTAATGTGATCAGATGGCCAAGGTACTCTTGTATGAATCACTAATAAATGCAGAAGGTAAAAAAAGCAATTAACATCCTCTAAACTACACCCACTGAGATAAGCATTCCAATTAGAAATTTCATTATTTCTACAGTTCGTTTTATGTTGAATACTGAGTTTTATTGCCAAATACCTGACAGTCAAGTTGGAAACAAGCCACAACTGTCAATTTGTAGGAGTTCTGGCTATATAAATCTGTTACATTGTGATGTTTCTCATGAAAATTTAATGGATAAAGTACATTCAAAGAGATTCTGTGCAAAGGGGGGTTGGATAGAATTTAATTACCCTTATTAAAAATAAGAAAGGAATACTCTTTACATCCACTGTCCTATTAGTATGCAAGAAATATTATCTTTATTGTGCACTTGTGTATATGAAAAGGGGGCTCTGGAGTGTTCTTTATGAGCCAAGAAGGGAAAGAAAGGTCATGCAAATGTGTTAGACTGCTTTTGGTAGGGCACAAGTCAATTTTGTCAGCTCTTCCCAAGGTGAGGACTTCATTTCTTATAAATAGTTATTAATTCTAGATTTCTTTAGTAAGTGGTGCAACAATCTTACGTCTTTGACACTTGCCACTTGGTACTGAATATTGGCTTGGTTCTTCAGAGAGATGAACCTGTACAAGAAAAGTAATGACTAGTAGGTCAATGTTAATGCATGGTAATGTAACTAGTATTCAAAGGCCTGGGGGTCGATACAAGGCCCTGGGAAATGTAGAAGCAGTCCAAGAATCTCAAGGTGATTTTTTATTACCCTATATCGGTGGCTTTAAATATGGAACAATATTCATTAATTAAATAAATATTAAACAACAAAGTTCAAGAGCTTTTTTAAAAACTCATTTAAACTCATTTACAGGCAACTAAACCAGAGTAGTTGAGTTTGGAGCACTTGATGTAAATTTTTTTTTTTTCCCTTTGAAGCATTTGTGCCAATATCTGCCAAGTGAGATGCTGAATATGATGTATGTACAATAGCTATTGATCTGTCTGCTTTTGTTTGTCAAGTAACAGTAGAACGGTGCTATAGATGTAAATATGTCATATTGATGAAAACTTCAGAGTCAAAAAGGACAGCCTGATGGAATTCAGATTGAGTGGTTATAAAGATGAGTCTAATTTGAAAAATGCTCTGTTCCATTTGCAATTTTTAACTTTCCAACTTGGAGCCCTGAGTAATCATGTTGAAATTTCATTCTTAACTATTGCTTCTGCTACTTGTCGACCACAAACTTCTGCTTGGCTGATGATGTGTGAGCATTCAAATAAACCAATTGTATTTCTGCTTTCTCACAACAGTCTTATCTTTCAAGTTAAGTAAAATGTGACTAATTGAAGCAAACTTTTTTTTTAAAGATTTTATTTATTTATTTATTTATTTATTTATTTATTTATTTATTTTTAAAGATTTTATTTATTTGACAGAGGGAAACACAGCGAGAGAGGGAACACAAGCAGGGGGAGTGAGAGAGGGAGAAGCAGGCTTCCCGCTGAGCAGGGAGCCTGATGTGGGACTCGATCCCGGGTCTCCGGGATCATGACCTGAGCCGAAGGCAGTCACCCAACCAACTGAGCCACCCAGGCGTCCCGCAAACTTTTTTTATAATTTTTTTTTTTTAGTTTCCAGCTGTAACTAGGTGACAGGACAGGAAGATATTTTCAAGTGAATTGAGATGTCAGACCTTACGTGCCTTAGCACCTTCTATTGCTCTTTCATAGACCCCCTGCAGGAGGGCCAGGGTCCACAGTTTTCCCTATTCTCTTAGCCCCACAATGTCTCTTACAATAATCTGGAGTTGTTGTTGAGGGAGACCTTCCCTTTATTGGGAGCTCTATTCTTTGGTAATATTTTGACCTTCATTCATTCAAAATCTCTCTGTAGTCCTGAGCTATTTCTCTGATCAAATCTTTACCAGAAGTCATTTTCTACCATATGTAGTAGAAAAACATTTTTTTTTTACCCAGTTTTCAATCACTAGAATATATTGGGACTCATTGGAGAGTCTACTCAAATTTGAGTAATCCAGGGGATCCAGAGTGGCTCATTCAGTTAAGGGCTTGAGTCTTGATTTTGGTTCAGGTTGTGACCTCAGGGCTGTGAGAACGAGCTCTGCATCGACTCAAGTGCTAGGTGTGCAGCCTGCTTAAGATTCTCTCTCTCTCGATGTCTCTCAAAAAGAAAAAAAATAAAATAAAAAAGGTTTAGTAATCTAGTAATCTAGACTAGTTTGATGGCAAGGGATGTGGATATAAATGAGACATGGAGGAATTCATGGTGTAGGGAGATAAACTGATGATAATAAGCACAAGAAAATGGATTTTAATTACTACACAATAGCTCTGAGGAGGAAAATATTAAATATATTTGAGAGGTTTTTTACTACAAGGAAGGTGATTTTGACTGCATGGCTTTCCAGAGACAGAGAGTACTTAGTGAACATGATGTGCCTGGGGAGCGGCTAAGAACTACAGTGTGAAGAGAAGAAACCTTCCTGTGGGGGATGTCGTCCATGAGAGGCTGAGAAAAATGGGGCCAGACTTAAAAGGATTTGCTAGCTAGATTTAGGAGACTGAGTCTATCCTGTAATGATAGAGGGGGGGGGCAGTAGAGAACACAAAGATCTGACTGACAACACAGCGAAAGTATCACAATGAAGCATTTTCCCTAGAAATTCTAACGCAGACTTCAGCAAGACTTGTAGGGTCATGGCAGAAATCGCAGGCTATATCCAAGGAGAAGTGAGGCAGGCCTTACATCTGGTGATTCCTCTCCCCTCCCCCACTGGTGTTTGTGCTTTTGAGTAAGTTTGGAATTGGTGGCTGCTGAAAATTAATCAGAGGCCATGGAAGAGGGCTGATTGAACTAATGCTGGACCCAGTGAGAATTTAAAATGTTTCATAATGGGTTCCAAAGAAATAGCCAAGTTCTAATCCGGATAATCACCACCCATATAATTAAAATTCCTTCAAATTCAAAATTCCTTCAAGGTAAAATACACCTTTCTAATGCTGGCTAGAAGAGCTGGTAAAGCACATTAGTAATGTGATCATCATGCTTAGGGGATTTAAGAGGACTTTAATTTTGCAAGATCTAAGATCGGTGACAATTGTTTTTAAGATTTTATTTATTTATTTGACAGAAAGAGAGAGAGCACAAGCAGGGGCAGTTGGAGAGGGAGAAGCAGGCTCCCCACTGAGCAGGAAGCTGATGTGGGACTCTATCCCAGAACCCTGGGATCATGACCTGAGCAGAAGGCAGCTACTTAACGACTGAACCACCCAGGCGTCCCGATCTGGGACAGTTTTGATGTAGGTTAGGGAGTAGTGAACTTTGGATAAGCTGAGGATTCAAAATTTAGGAATTTTAACTCTTAGTCACTGAAAATTGTGTAGGCCTTTGGAATAGAGGAAAATACTCTCTTATTATGAGGAATATACTTCCTGTTGCTCTTAAAGGCCCGTTTCAAAGCCTCCTTTAATACTCCCTGATCTCCTCCGGTACACGTTCTGTAATTTCTTTTCCATCCATCATGTCAGAGAACTAGATGATTTTTTTTTTTTTTAATAACAGTCTTTAACACATGTGTCTTAGCTCTTTGTTAGGCCACTGGTGTCTTATACAGACTGTGCATTCTTTAGGCCAGGAACAATATCGTGTCTGTATCCTAATCTCACAGTGCAATGTTACCAGGTTTGCATTAGCTTCTCAACAACTGCTGAGTAAGGTAAGGGGAAAGCTGAATGGGCAGTAGCTCTTGATTCCTGGCGGTCTGATCGTTAACATGTCTGTATCACCTTTTGTCTTGCAGAGGATCAAATTCCCAGGGGCTTCCCCACCATCGACATGGGCCCGCAGCTGAAGGTGGTCGAGCGCACGCGCACTGCCACCATGCTTTGTGCAGCCAGTGGGAATCCGGATCCAGAAATAACCTGGTTTAAAGATTTCCTACCGGTCGATACAAGCAACAACAATGGCCGAATTAAGCAGTTACGATCAGGTAGGGTCTTGTTACTGTTTCCACTGACTCTAATAAGAGATTTTTTTTTTTTTTAGCTTTCTCTCTCTTTATTTTAATTTTAATTTGATTTAATTTTAATTTTTAGGTATTGATTTTTTCTCCCTCTTCTCTTTCTCTGTTATTTAATGTGTTGTCCACGTTTGTGATGTCATAGCCTGTTTCAGAGTCTGTCTTTCTCTCTGTGTTTTGCAGCTTCTGTTTAATCCACATTGCTCACTGCTGTGACTGTATTTTTGATATTTTTTTTAATTTACTGCTTTTCTGCAGTATTTGATGGATCCATTTTCTCCTCTTTCTTTCTTCTTCCTCTGTTTTCTTTTGACAAAAATTATTTCAACATTGGACTTCATACAGAACTTTCCAGGAGCTCCAATGATTATATCCATTAGAAACCAAAAGATTCCTATTAAACACTAAAATGATTCAGTTTTATTAAAGTGTGTTTTCTCTGTCTTTTCTGCATTTGAACTCATCAAAGTACCAAAGTTTAGTAAGTCTGGTCACATCTGCTTTCTTTTCACTAATACATGAACCACAGAAATGTTATCTCCTGAGTAACCAGATGTATTTTGCAAAAGTCTTCTACCAAGTACCAATGAAAGGAGGGGATTTTTGTTACTTTTATTATTATATTATTGTGAGTGAGCATTTTCCACACATAAGACACAGTAGTGTGCGCCCACACTACAGAGTTTTGAACCCTCCAGTGACTGGATCTACAGAAGCCTGCTTTTGGTGTAGACTCCAGCTCTTGCTGCTTCCTCCTCTCTCTCCCTGCTGCCCTCTGTCCCTTTCCCATACCCATCCCAAGTTCATTCCTTTGCTCTTTCTAGATTAAAAAAATAAGAGATAATTCTAAATTTCTTAAATTTTAGAGCCTGTCCCTAGGTGATCTCCCTGGGACATGTAGTAATAAGCTGTTTACTTTGGCGTTGGGAGTAATATTGATATAAAATTATAAGTTGTTGAACTTAACTGCCTGTCTTCCCAGAATTCTCAGCTTTTGACGTGTCCTGTGATGTTAAAGCGTCTTGTTAACTGCCTCTTTTGCTTGTTGTCAGCAGAGTTGTGTAGATTAGCATTCTGTTATTGTAAATAAAGAATTAATTATTCACATGTAACATAGATGATTTAGTATATAAAGCATTAACTCTGTACCAAATTATAAGGAATATAATAATATTTTTATGCTGTCTTTCTTCTCTCCGTATTTAAATCTCCAGAATCTATTGGTAAGTGCTTAGTTCTGAAGCGCACTTCACCCCCACTAATTTCCATATGCAGAATATTATTATTATTTTTATTATTATTAATAAAATGCATGGCATGCATTTTACTAACTGTCAGTGTAGACACCAGATCTCGGTAGTGGCGCGCACACGCACACATTCACAGAACTGTTGTTGTAAGAACACTGTCCGGAAAAATAAGATAGTACACAAGTTGTATCACACAAATGTAGCCTAGTGAGAAGCATAAGATATTCAACCACCAGTGTTTGTTTCTAGTTAGTCATCAGTATTTCCTATAACAGTATATATATATGCGCATCTATATATATACTTAATTAGATAAGCCAGTATTTTTCCAAAACTGTCTTTAAAAAGTATTGTTTAGTTTTTATTTATTTTTTTAAGACTATGAGGCATATAAGATATAATTCTAACCCGATATGACCCCAGACCTAAGAACTCAGTTGCTTCTCTGAGAAAGGCAATGATGCCTATTGTGGTCTTTACCCTCTGTGATATAATGCAACTTGCTTTTATCATCTAATAATACTATCTAATATATTCCTGTTTTACCAGTATAGTAATTCAAGTTTCTTTTAAGACCTTATTTAATTCTGTAAATCTAATTTAATTCTTCTCCCCAGCCCTAGCCTCCTCCTTCTCGTACTAATGCTTCTTCTTTCTAATCTTATTTGCATTCATATTATCCACCCAGGTGGTACACCAATAAGAGGTAAGAGTGCTGAACTAACGTTCACAGAATGATCTTGCTCATTCTTTCTGTCCTCTCATCACTCCCATCTTTGTCCTGTTTTCAACATCATTCCAATAATACGTCCATCAACTTTATTTTTTCCCTTTGTACTGTTTGGTTATGATTAGTGACTCTCATCTTGTGAATTTTCCTTTTCTTTTCCTTTTCTCTTTGTTTTGTTCATTTCTTTCTTTATGGAAATGATTATTTCAGTTGTGATATGCTTCAAAGAAAGCATATCCAGGTCTCTAGACCGCAGACCAGTCACAGCGTACCATCTGTCCCTCTTTTTTTCCTTTTCTTCTTCTTCCTTTTTCCTTTTTTTTTTCTTTTTTTCTTTTTTCTTCTTTTTCCTTTTTTTTTGTCCAACCGGAAAAAAAAAAGATCATTTTTTTCTTCCTTAGCTGTTCTTGTTCTGGACCAAAGCCAAGATGGTCTGGAGAACAGTGGCAGACATGCAGAAGACAGCCTGGAACATCTGCTTTTTGTCTTTATCTTTCAGAAGGTTTTTGCTTTTGTTCTTCAATTCTTTTTTCTCTTACTGTCTTAAAAGTCAAAGAATGACTCCCCTTTCCACCTGATCCCACTCGCCTAGAACCTGACAGCAATGCTTTTTTCCCCCTACCTCTTTTTTTCTTGGATTACTCGCCTCTGGATTTTTGGATCTTCTGTCCTTCAGGCTATGGAAACAAAAGGTGCTCAGTATTCTTGGTGGTATGTGATATTGCTGGTTTTTCATACTTTGACTCAGTGTTTATTTCTTTTAGAATTCTTGTTTTCTATTTTTCTTGGGGCTTTGTGACACCACACTGCTAATCCCACTGGTGGATTTTGATGGGTGTCTTAGGGGATCCGTCTCGAGGTCCTCAAGCAGTGGTTGGTTGGCTCTTCCTCGCTGGCGTAGGCCGTGCTTTTTAACATTTTTAAAACCTTCTAATTCAACTGCTCTTTGTTTTTCAGCAAATGTAATAAATGATTGTAAGTCGTGGCAAACTGTCTTTCTTTTCTTCAAAATCTGCATGTCTTAAGGGAGTTTTGTTTCTTTAAGTGATATTTTCCTAATATATAATGACTAATTTTATTTTTTTGCTTTGTGCAGCCTTTTTGTACTCGCTGCGTATTTTTGCCTTTCTTCAGCAGAAGACTTTCTTGAACACCCGGCCTGGTTTTTTTTGAGCGTACCTATCTTTTGCGCCACTTTTGGTACCAAAATGGAACAAAACAAAACAAAACCAAAAATTAATCTTTTGTTTGATTTAAAAGCCATACTTCCTTGAAGCAGTCTCACCCATCTTCATTTTATTAGTCTAGGAAATGAGAGTATTAATTATGACTAGAAGTCTTGCTTGGGAAAAGAGATAATTGTTTTCTTATGCTAGCACTGACGATGTAAAAAAAAAATAATCTCTATATGTTTTTCTCATCGCATCATTTTCTGTCTGTGCACCTTAGCGAGAGATTGAATCGGCGCTGAGCGGATCTTCGCTTTGCAGGGCTTTTCATATTGTTAAGAGGTTTAGCTTTCTGCACGGAGAAAGCCTTCTCTGACCATCTCTCTGGCACTATATTTTATATCCATACAGGCGCCCTTCAGATCGAACAGAGTGAAGAATCTGACCAAGGAAAATATGAGTGTGTTGCCACCAACAGCGCGGGCACTCGCTATTCTGCCCCTGCCAATTTATATGTCAGAGGTAGGAATGACGTCACCCCGGCTTCCCTTCTTCACTGAGGCTCAGGGGGAGTTGAGAGACCCATGAGACCTGTGTTGTTGTGTCAGTAGGTACCGAGCTGATGCAATAAATAATTACAGTAGCTGAAGCATTTTAGTGAATAGAGAATTAAAGATCTTAACTTTGTTATTTTTAAAAAATTGACAACTTTTGAGTAAAACCTATCCTGAGGCTTGCACTTTGTAAGTATATTTGCATTTTTACATCTCGATTTCTACTTTGACTGCATTGATTGAACTATGCTTGGCATTTGTTTGAAGTTTTCTTCTTTTCCTTCTTTATTCTGTTGCTGTTTCTCCTGTTTCCTTATCAAACCCTGAAATAATTGCTTGATGTGCTTCTAATCAGTTTTCTGTGCAACTCCAAGCATAAAGGTGTTTATGTCTTTAAGACCTCTGCTGCGGAGCTGTAAGGATAAAGCTGCTGACTTAAAAAAAAAAAAAGAAAAGAAAAGAAAAGGTGCTTCATACAAATAGCACAGTTGTGTTTCCTTTCTTTTTATACTTTTAAAAATTTATGAACAGGTGATATTATGTATGTGCACATGTCTGTGCATATGTTTATACACATTTTAAAAAGTTAAATAATATACTGAAAAGCTTAGTTTTTAATTGCCTGGAACCCTGATTGTATTTTTAACAATAATGTTAGTTGTCCTTGGGACAAGAATGACTGATGAGGATACATTCATATTTTCTCATAAAGTAATATAAATGGTTACATTTTGAGCTTATGAATGTGTGTGCCTTTCATTTCAATTAGAAAGAAGTATTTCTTCTTCCCCAGAGTTTCCCCCGTCAGGTTCCTGTAGCTTTCTGTGCAGTGGAAATGCTCTTATTGCTGGTCTAGGTGCCCGTGAATAATCACGAAAGGCATGAGTGGGGGTGGGAATAGATAGAGACCGTGAGGGCTTTAAGTAACAATAAGATGGGTTTCCTTAGGAAAATATCTAGCTTGATTTTGAAATTTTCACTTGAGACAATTTTGTTTCTGTGGGGATGTTTTCCTCTCCTATCTTTCTCTGGAGTCTGGGGTGGGAGGATATGAAGAAAACCAGTCTTCTCCAAATTCCTTGAAAGCCCCTTGATCCTTTTTCTTACAATGATGACCTTCTTTGCTGCATGAGGCATGCGAACCTTCTTCAATGGAAAAATTTCAAAATGATGCTAGCTATTGTTTCCAGTACTTTATCAGTCCCTGAGGCGTTGCTAACATTTTCAGCTGAGGTAGGAAGGATTAACTAGAGCAAATAAAGATGTTCATTTAGCAGTTGAAAGCCTTGATATGGCCTTTTTACTCTCTCTGTGTTTCCCTTGTTTTTCTCCTTTCCTCATTTCATTGTGTTCTGCATCCAACCCCCTACATCCCTCAGAGCTGCGAGAAGGTTGGTGTGTTTTTTACTTTTTACCCACCTTACAAAACACTTAATTAAACCAATAACAAAGAATACAAATGAAATGAATGTAGCTGCATTGTGGTCTTCTTTTGGTTAATGGTATGTTTTAGCAGAGAATGCCCCGGCCATGGCTTCCGGTGCTTGTGGGGGGTATCTAACTGTGGTGCATGATGGCCGAGAATGTACCTGGGTGCATGGTAACTGGTCACACTTAACTGTCTTCGGTCCCATGAACTCGGTCAGTGTTCCTGCTTTCCTTCCTGCTCCACTCTTCCCGTTTCCTGCCTCACCTTAATTTTTGTCTTTCAAAGATGCCTGCTGCCCATAGAATGACCTTTTGTAGTTGTTCCCCTAAACCCAAGCATGAAGACTAAACGCTCCTCTATTTTCTTGACATGTTCTGGGACACCCTAGAATCTCCAGTGGCTCCTGCTTGCTTTGTGTAACCTATGAGTTGGCTGCAGGAGGCATGCTCAGCTCTCTTCTCTCCTCTGCCTGTCATTCACCCATGAGGCCATCACAGTGAACCCTCTTAAATCAGTGGAGGTTTATCTCAACCTTAACGACAGCTAAAAAGTCTACGGACAGAATTATTTAAGTATTATTTTCTTGGGGTTATGAGGTTGTTTGTTTATTAACTTATCCATAATTTAAAAAAAATCACTTTGTTATCCTTATTTAAGGAATGCGCCTAATGATCACCTCTTGATCTAAAATACTCTTGGTGTGATGTTTTGCCAATAAAAGCCCAAGATGAAGCCTGTTTGTCTCTTGCCCTCTCCTTGTCCAAGACACACGTACTTAAGCACACATAAACATGCAGATTATCTGAAGCAGGAACACTGAACTGTACTTGCTTGGTGATTCTTTCTGTGTTGTGTTGCTTTAATATGACCTCTTCTCTCAATGTCCTGTTTCATTGTATGTTTTAGACCCAGTGTCCTTCCATTTGAATGGAGGCATAAAAAGCCTCTGTTGCCATCATCTATGTCATTTTACCTTTGACATGAACTGAGTAGGGTCTTGACTGTGAAATACCCAGCTCCCTTAAATTTGCAACCCTTACCTTTGACAACCTAGCCTACTCTAACGTATTCCTTCTTTGAGCCATATCCTCCCTTAAATCCCTGTACATCAATCAGTGTACCTTACCTCCTCCTTTTATGTTTAGTGCTGTTACCTTGTTACTTCTTCTGTTGTTATTTTGCCTTGGATTCCAGCCTTTTCCCACTGTCCTAAGCACGGGCCTTGAGACTTCATCTTGTGCATGCCTTGCATGGCCCAATCCAGTGTCTCTACTGGCATTGGGTTTGTTTCTTCTTCTGTGAGCATAAATTGACATGTGTATATATTTCCATGTCTGTTCCAGTGTTACTGTGAGGTCTTGAGGCTGCATATACTCTGAGTCTGAAAGCAAATAGATTGCACTTTCCGTGTCCTCTAGATGATGTTTTCCAGGGCTAGGATGTGACAGTGTGGTCCCACACATTCATTCACATCAACGGGAAGTGCGCAGTGCTGAAGCTGGTTTTGATAGTCAAACCTGCTGGTGACCTTCCAGCCTCCGTTTCCGCATATACATGCATGCATAGGATCTTTGTTATATGCATGCATGTATATGTTTTTTTGTTTATCTAATGCATGATGTTTGTGTCTTGTTAGTTTGTAGGGTTTTTTTTGTTGTTGTTGTTTTGTTTTGTTTTGTGGGGCCCTTGTAGGTCTGAATAAACTTTTGTATGAATGTGTCTAAGTTATCAATGCCTAAACTAAATACTTTTTTCTGTGTATACACATACCATACCTGTATGGTCTGTATTATCCAGTTTTTCTTTATTTTGTTTTTGGAAAATCCACAGTATGTTTCAATTTTTTAATTGTGTCTGTACAGTGCATGTCATGTGTTTCACAAGCCACTTTATCTTGCTTTTATTTTATCATGTTCCCTTGTGTTTTGTTCCAGTCCGCCGTGTCCCCCCCAGATTCTCTATCCCACCTACTAATCATGAAATCATGCCAGGTGGAAGTGTTAATATCACCTGTGTGGCCGTGGGGTCACCAATGCCTTACGTGAAGTGGATGTTGGGGGCAGAAGATCTGACACCTGAAGACGATATGCCAATCGGAAGAAATGTCCTAGAACTGAATGATGTGAGACAGTCAGCAAATTATACGTGTGTTGCAATGTCAACACTGGGTGTCATTGAGGCAATAGCACAGATCACTGTCAAAGGTATGCTTACTGGTTTTTGCTTTGAGGGTCTGGGTGCATTCAAGTCTCCTGACTAATGTCTTTAGAAAATCTACCCTGGGAATTCTAAAATGAATCAGTTCATCTGAGTTCAGTTTTTAAATTCTAATCAGATCTATTAGACTATTGTTTAAGCTACCTATTAGGTATTGTTTAAGCTACACATATCTACGTAGGAGGATTCTTAAAAGGACTGATAGCCTAAGTAATGATAGTCATCAAAATATTTAACAATAGGCAGGGCCCAACAGTAACCAAGCAAAATGAGAAATTTTAGACACTGTCAACCATTATGATAGAACTGATACAAACAGGTTTCCTATTAAACCAGAATCTTGGCGAGGGTGCATGATAGAAAAGTACAAATAAATATTAATAAATGCTCAAATCCACGAAGACAAAAGAAGAAGTAGAGAGTTCAATCAACATGCTCTAATAATAGATGTTTTAAGATTTTGATGGGTCTTATCATTAAAGTGACTCTATATTCTATTTTAACTTTATCTCTTATCTTCTATACATGAAGTGCTCAAGAAATATTATTTTCGTTAAGTGAACTAAATGTAATCAAAGTTACAAATTTCACAAATGTTTTTGAAGCAAAAAAACAAAAGTAAGTGTGTGGGGTACCAATATTTTTTACCAGTGTTTATAGAATTCTAGAACACTTTTGCAAAAAGGGTCAGACTGAGGGTGACTTTAGGTTCTTGAAAATGTCTGGAACTATTGCAAAACACAAATTATCTTTGCTTTCCAGAATGTTTGGTCTTAAAAAATATAACAAATTGTCTTTGCTTTCCAGAATGTATCACCTTAAAAAGTATAACACACGTGTTGTAATTGGTGTCATATCCCTCACCGAGCATATATACCAAATACATGTCATATAAAAAGCAGTAATGTGACATGAGAACAGAAGCATGCCATTGTCATCATTTAGTCATTTAAAATAGTAAAGTTGTATTGAATATCGGTAGCTGTATTAAGCACACACTTATCCAAACATCATAAACACAAAACTTATACTGTACAATAAATGTGACAGCAAAACTAATGTCAGTAAGCACATCTTTAATTAGTAAAATTTTTACTTACCTTCATAATTCAGAAACACATCTAAGGAAAATTAGGATCATCTAGTTTTTTGAAAAATGCCACTCCAGAATATTTGAACACTTGTTCAATATTTGTTCAAAGGGATTATTATTATTTTCAGTAAAAACCCTTGACCAAATGTTATCATTCTGTAGTTCTTAGAGTAATATTCAAATATTGAATCACCTTTCTTATAATAACTATTTCAGTTTCAAATATTTGAAGGTTTACTGAAGACCTTCAGGAATTCAAAAACCAGGTGTCAATTAACTAATATCTTGTTCAACTTCTTATCTTTGTTTTCCAGGCTCTTGCCGTTCTCTACTCTCTCCACTTCCAAAATAAATAAATATAAGGGTAAATTCCATAGGCAAAAAGTAAATCAAAGCAAAAAGATCAAATGGAAGAGAGTGAGAAGAATGTATCCCGACTGATTCATTCAGTTGGACATTCATTCAGTTGACACTGCTAGGCAGTATCGTAGGTATTGGGGATACACCTATAATCAAGTACAAGTTTGCAACTCTTGAAAAGCTGCCATTCTAGAGAGTGTTGTACTTTTTGCCTTTATGTTGACAAGGAAAAAGGGTACAAAAGGGCTGATCATATGAGTGTTACAGTCTTCGTTTTCTCTCAAAAGTTAGCTGGTAGCTATAATTTCAGGTATTACTGATATTGAATATAGACTACATATTATGATGGTAAACTACTTAAAAAAATTTGTGGATATGGCTTTTAGTTCAACATTTTTGAATATTAACTGAAAACATGAATTTGAAATTAATCAATTTAAAATTTACTATTCTTACCTTAAAATTCTTGGTTAGATTATTTTGTGCTTTTTTTTTTTAAGATTTTATTCATTCATTTGGGACAGAGGGGGGAGCAAGGGCATAAGTGGGGGGAGGGGCAGAAGGAGAGGGAGAAGTGGTCTCCTCTCTGAGCTGGGAGGCAGACTCTGGGCTTGATCCTAGCACTTGGGGTCATGACCTGGACCAAAGTCAGATGCTTAACCACCTGAGCCACCCAGATGCCCCTAGGTTATTATTTTTTAATTATAGTAGTATTATCTGTGTCTTACAACTGGAAAACAATATGGATATTATTCTTCCATAGCAATTTAAAGCCATTTGAATATATCCCAAATTGTGTTCTTTTCAGTGTTGGTATTTAGTCATATCATGTATTTCTTGAAGCAAGGAGCTAATTGGTCAAACTCTTGGTTATAGTGATAGTAATAATTGCAATTAATGTTTTGAGAGTGCTGGGTGCATCCGGAGAGCATTACTGGAGTAGCTCATTTATCTTCACAGCAAATTCATGAAATACAGTTACTCGTCTGTACAATACAATCCAGTGGTATTTCTTCCCATTTTCCACATGTGAAAACTAAAGCAAAGAGAGGTTATGCAACCATTCAGGATCACATAGCTACTAAGTGGTGGATTTGAATACAAGCCTCAAATTACAGTGTTCTAATGTACTTCTAGCAAAATGAGATTTGCCCTCTATGCATCTTACTGTACATCCTACCCACTTAGAAAACAATCTTTTGTTATAATTTAATCTAATTAAATCTTCAATAGATATGTAATTCTTTCATTCCAGTAGTAGAGCTTATGGATCTCTGTAATATCTTAGAGATGTAATCACTGTCCTTGTCTCTCCCAGCCTTACCCAAACCTCCAGGAACTCCTGTAGTGACGGAGAGCACAGCTACAAGCATCACATTGACGTGGGACTCTGGGAATCCTGAGCCTGTTTCTTACTACATCATTCAACATAAACCTAAAAGTTCTGAGGAACCTTACAAAGAAATTGATGGGGTGGCAACCACACGCTACAGTGTCGCTGGACTAAGTCCCTACTCGGATTATGAATTCAGGGTTGTTGCTGTTAATAACATTGGGCGGGGACCTCCCAGTGAACCTGTGCTAACACAAACCTCAGAACAAGCACCATCCAGTGCCCCACGGGATGTCCAGGCACGGATGTTAAGTTCAACCACAATTTTGGTACAGTGGAAGGAACCTGAAGAACCAAATGGACAGATACAAGGATACAGAGTTTATTATACAATGGATCCCACTCAACACGTCAACAACTGGATGAAGCATAATGTAGCTGACAGCCAAATCACTACTATTGGCAACTTAGTGCCCCAGAAAACATATTCTGTCAAAGTTCTGGCTTTTACCTCAATTGGAGATGGTCCTCTTTCAAGTGACATACAAGTCATCACTCAGACTGGAGGTAAGTCTGGTTCTGGATGGAGAAGAGGGCAGGAGGGAAGGAGTAGGTGCTAAGAGGTGTGAATGGCAATGACAAAGAAAGGACAAAGATAAGTATGAATTTTTAAGACTTAGCATTTCTAAATGAGAGGTTAAAGTAAGACGTCTGGAATGGAACATGAATGGACAACTGAAAGACTAAGTAATACTTTTTTTTTTTTTTAAAGATTTTATTTATTTGACAGAGAGAAACTGTCAGAGAGAGTTTGACAGAGAGAAACACAGAGAGGGAACACAAGCAGGGGGAGTGAGAGAGGGAGAAGCAGGCTCCCTGAGCAGGGAGCCCGATGTGGGACTCAATCCCAGGTCTCCCGGATCATGACCTGAACTGAAGGCAGTCACTCAACCAACTGAACCACCCAGGCGCCCCGACTAAGTAATATTTTTAAGCAGAAGGATGCATTTAGCATCTTTTTAGAAAATTTGTGCCCAAGTGGCTTGAAGATTTTTCTGAATGAGATAGATAAACACATCCTCCATGCAGTGTTTTGAGAATAGAACTATGTCACTTTATACTAGTGAGTCTGATAAAATACTGTTGCAAAATTATTTAATTTATGAAAGATTGGGTGGTTCAAGATAAAGTTAAAAATAAAATCATTTGTCAGGGAGACCTTACACATTTAAATGCCTTCTCTTTTCCAGGCAGCTACCCACTAAAAATACTCTCCTAATGGACTTTTTATTTGTTTTCTTTGTATGGCTTCATGGGTAGAGAAAGACAGTTATCAAGATCCTAGGTCAAGGGGTGCGTTGGTGGCTCAGTTGGTTAAGCGACTCCCTTTGGCTCAGGTCATGAGCCCAGAATTCTGGAATCGAGCCCCACATCGGGCTCCCTGCCCGGCGGGAGGCCTGCTTCTCCCTCTCTCACTCCCCTTGCTTATGTTTCCTCTCTAGCTGTGTTTCTCTCTGTAAATAAATAAATAAAATCTTTTAAAAAAAAGATCCTAGGTCAAACCCTAGGGCCTCATTGAAGCATTTTACTGGGCATTCTTGCAAACATCACACTATTTTATGGAGAGACATTTGGCCCTTCTAGTGGTTCTGTTTTCGTAAGCAGTTATCAGACCTCTCTAGTCTTTGATTCGGAGTGATCAATTTTTCCTTGGGTTGAGAATATGACATAGCAACCTTCTTCTAAAGTTTATTCTTAAACATCTGAGTGCTATTAATTTGACTCCTTTGAGGTGTTCATACCTCATAAGTTGCGTTAATCTCAGTGTTTTGACAGTGTGCTAATGGGTTTGTTCTGAGAACTTTTATAAAAACCGTATTATTAAGAGACATATTATTGTACATAGTAGCTATAATCTCTAAGTGTAACTCATTGGTAGTCTTGGGAATGAGTTTTCTGAAGTGTCAGAACTAGATAAACCTATGTTTAACCCCCACTTGTTTTCATATTCCATGCTTTATGAATCATGTCACTGAGAGTGTTTACCTGTTTTCCCTGCTGCTAGAGATCTCAGAACATATTCACAATCTGCCTTGCTTTGTTCTATTTTTATACTGTTATTGGGTTCTTGCTGTTTGTTTATGGATTTATTATTTTCTCTAATAATATGAAAGATAGCTGTAAAATATATACCTTATCACAATTACACTAAAAAAATTCATATATTTTTCCCACTTGGCTTTTGTATTTCTTCTCTACTTATTTGTTAATATTAATATACAGGAAAACACTGTAAGTTAATTTTTCCATATATGTCATTTTGGAAAAAGTAGAAATCTGTGCATATTGTTTTCTTGTTCTTTTTCTTGGCTAAAACTGGTCAATTATTATGAGATTATTTTTTATTACACTATTTTAGCAGCTTCCTAACCATTTAAAGATAAAAGAAAATATATATGAGGAATATATACCTGTGTTCCACTTTCAGTCTTTCTGATTTTTCAGTGGTGATATATTTTTCAAATATTTTTATTTGAAGGGGGGGGTTGGGAGGGGCAGAGCGAGAAAAACCCAGATCCCTGATGAGCATGGAGCCCAGACGAAGGACTCAATCTTATCGCCGATGAGATCATGACCTGAGCTGAAATCACTAAGTCGGATGTTTGACTGATTGACCCACCCAGGTGTCCCTCAGTGGTGATATTTTAAGAATCCCTAGTTTTGGAATGATATAACTAGATTTTAATCCCAGTCTACCATTTTTAGCTCTATGACCTTGCACAAGTTACTTCTCTGAACTTTAGTTTCTCATCCTCAAAAATTAATAACCACCTTATAGAGTTTAGAGGCAGTACATGGTTTATATGGCTGCTGTAACAAAATACTACAGACTGGATGGCTTGAACAACTTTAATTTCACTGTCTCTCCATTCTGTTGGCTAGAAGTCTGAGATCAAGGTGCATGGAATTGGTTCTTTCTCAAGGCAGCTCTAGGCCTCCCTCTTAGCTTCTGTTGGTTTGCTAGCAATCTTGGCTCCTCCTTGCCTTGGAGAGGCATCACCCTGATCTCTGCCTTCGTTGTCACATTGGGTTCTCCGTGTGTGTGTGTGTGTGTGTGTGTGTGTGTGTGTGTGTATGTGCACACACCTGTGTGGCTTTCTATGCAAATGTCCCCTTTTCATAAGGATTCCAGCCATAATGGATGAGGGCCCAATCAAGTGACCTCATCTGAAATAATTACATCTGCAAAAATTTTATATCCAAATAAGGTCACATTCTAAGTGTTAGGAATTCAATATATGAAATTTGTGGGATACACTGCAAGCTGTAACAGGGCTCTATGTTGGGTAATGGATAGAAACATTGTATAATTTAATAAATAATATATAATCATCCTCATAATAAAAACGGCTACATTTGGTAGATATGCCGCTATGTATGTTGCATGTTAATATTACTCCCCAATGTGGTAGATGTGGAATCACCCCATTTACCAGTAAACTGAGGATTGAAGAAGTTTCAGGAATGTGTTTCATGTGGTCGTAATATTGGTAAGTGGGAAAGGAGAACTTAAATCCAGGCACCCTAGCTACTTTAAGACATCATTATTTTCAAAGTAATGATTTGTTTTTCTGATACTTTTAGTGTCTGCTAGATTTTTGTGCCCCCCTGGTGCTCAATAAATAGAGGCAGTAAGAACATTCATTCATTTATTCATATCTTTACTTAGGAATTATATGTAATTTACTTCTGAAATACTTGAGGTAGCTATTACAATATCCTAGTACAAAAGTATATTAAACCATTTAGGTTTAAAAAAAAGCTCATCTGAAAGTAGTGAAAGGAATACCTCTTTTCACAGGTTATTATACTTGATTGCTAAATTTGGCTTTAAGTTTTCAAACCACAAATTTAAACATAAGAATGCATAATGTTTTATAACTTATTTTTTTCTGATACCAGGAAGATTTAGCTATCTTAGGCACCTAATACTTCCTGGAACTAAATTCAACCAAAATGTAAGAAGCCTTGGGAATCATGAGAATCTTTATATTCAGAACAGAGAAGACAGACAATAATGCTTTTGGTCACAGTTTATTGGAAGATATAGAACCGGTGTTTAAATAGGCTATATTTTGGTTTTCTGTATCACCAAGGACGTGGCATGACATAAGCCATAACCCATAACTCAGTTAAGGCAGTGCTACAATGGGGATAATTAAGTTAATGTGATCCAGGGACTCTGAACTTGGAAAAAAAACTGGATGAATGGGCCACAGATACGTTAGAAGAGTTGTTCCCAATCTCTGAGTATTTTTACACTGTTTCCAAGAACTGTGTATAATAGTTGTATTTTTAATACCCATTGATTGAGAAGATATATAATGACATAATGACTTGTGCCTGCCAAGATCAATAGGCTAAGAAAACATTCCAAAATAGCACAATGATTTGATCTGTTGCTTAACCTTAATTAACAAAGGCCATTTGATGTTAGTGGACACCTGCCAAGTACAATGATGTTAGTTCTAATATAATTAATGCTGAGCTGCTCCTTTTTTTTTTTTTTTCCTTGCTGACTATTTCTTAGGTTCATAGCTAGGGAAAAACAAAATCATTGTGAAATATTCTTTTAGAGAGGCTATAAAAAATTGGAGGATATAATTATTTTCATTACAATTTTACCTTTTCCAAACCTATGAAAATTTACTAAGATGTATAAATTTATTGTATATTTATTTATTTGACAGAGAGAGAGAGATCACAAGTAGGCAGAGAGGCAGGCAGAGAGAGAGGAGGAAGCAGGCTCCTGCTGAGCAGAGAGCCCGATGCGGGCCTCGATCCCTGGACCCTGAAATCATGACCTGAGCCGAAGGCAGAGGCTTTAAGCCACTGAGCCACCCAGGCACCCTCTCAAGTATATTTTAATTTCATAGATTCAAAGATATAAATGTCTATGTCTTCTATATCTGAAAGATGTTTATTTCATTTTTTTTTATCTTTATTTTGCTGGTATCTTATTTTTGTTTAAAATTGGACTCTGGGGGCGCCTGGCCTCTCAGTTGTTAAGCGACTGCCGTCAGCTCAGATCATGACCCTGAAGACCGGGGATCGAGTCCCACATCGGGCTCCCTGCATGGAGGGAAGGCTGCTTCTCCCTCTCTCACTCCCCCTGCTTGTGTTCCCTCTCTAGCTGTGTTTCTCTCTGTCAAATAAATAAATAAAATCTTAAAAATAATAATAATAAAATAAAATAAAATTGGACTCTAAAGAAACGGTATGCAGTAACAAAGTGAGTTTGAGAGAAGTCAGTTTGATCTTATCTAAGGTTATTGTTAACTTATTGATGTAAATGTAGGATTGATAGCAATTTATGTATTTCTGATAACATAAAAAATCAACATACAATCTATTTATAGTCAATAATATTTTCCCTTAATCATGACTATCCAAGCAGTTGATAATATTAAGTAATTTTTAAATTATTTTAGATACAAAAATATTTTAGTTAAAACAATTATTTTCTAGAAATACACATTAATCTCCCAGTTTCTCCATTGCTTTAACTCTTGGCATTGTGGTCACTTGCCACTAGTTTACCTTGAAAATATGTAGAATATGGTATATGGCCATTGTCAAGGGAAGAATTTATATTGTCCTAGAAAAAAATTTCTACTTTAGAATACACATTTTGAAAAGATGTGTTTTTATATATATTTTCTTGTATAGATAATTATAGAATATGCAGTGACTATATTGTATAAAAGAAGTATAAATAAAACTGTGATAAAGAACGTAGCAATTAAATCTAAAACCTAATGCCCTAAAATGTTGCCTGATTTTCATGCTAATCGGAGCCATTCTTAATCTGTTAAATCCTAATGTCTTTCTTTTTTCTTTCTTTAGAAAACATATCTGACCTCTAATTTTTCTATTTAATAGGTTCTTGGAAAAGCTACTGATTTCTATGTGTATGCTTTAATAGTATAGGCTTTGAAAAGGAAAAGAATTATGTCTGTTTACTAAATAAATACTGAGTAGTACCAACTTTAAACTTTTTGAAAAAGCTGTTTCCACTCCAAATTCTGGACACAGCAAGAAAAAACAAAAACAAACAAACAAACAAAAGCTATGACATTTAAAGACATGACATTTTAGGTTTCCAGAACTTACTAAATCATTTCATTAGTATATGTCAGCTGAGGCCTAAATAAGCAAACTAGAAAAAGACTGTTTTCCAGTTTCCGATTTATGAATCCAATTTAAATATGTTCTTAAAATAGTTTCAGCAAAGGAGCTAAAATGAGTTTGCATAAAAAAGCTCTAAATGTAAATACAACTGTAATAATATTTAACTTTTCACATTGACATTTAATGACAATTGAGAGTAAAATGTGTGCAGGTGCTTATATATCAAATACTTATTTTATCAATGATTTTTTTTGGCACAGATCACACTCCTTGTTTTGAATTTTGCTTTGTTTTACTTCCTCTATAATTCTAGCCATTGCTTTTATTATTGTTATTATTGTTAATATTATTAATATTATTATTTATTAAAATGCTAGATACATTTTCATATGTGTACCTTATTAAAGTACTAAGTATTTTAGCAATAATAAGTTTCCTACTTTCTCTGATAATATTTCATATTTATAATATGGCTAAGTGAAATTGTTGGCTAGCCATTTGCTATGTGATAACCCTTTTTACTTTAGAGATATTTGCTTAATTTTCCTTAAGTATTGGTCTCTTTTAATATTATCAGCATTTCAGATGACATACAGATATTCCTTTCATCTCTCCTTCATTCTCCAATCTTTGTCTTTGAGTTGCCTTCAGACATTTATACAGAATATAATATTAGTACTACTCAAATACTTTACATTCATCAATGGGATTGTAATCTTATTTTGGGGAATTGACAGCTCATATTTGTATTTCCTTCTGGACTTTAAGTAATCAAGAAGAAAAATATAATGTTGTACCATTTTACAGAATTCAAACATTTCTTGCATATGGTTTTAAGGAAAAATTATAAGTTCTAATTCCATTTCTTCTGTCCACATCTAAATTCTAAATTTGGTTTATGGTTAATAATATCCTTTGCTAATGTAGAATGATTGCACTGAAGTTTCTGGATGATCTTTTTTTAAATTTTTTCCATGTGTTTCGAGAATCTCAGTTTCCTATAAAATTTAAGTTCAGTTAATTGATGAGGGAAATGCTACAACATAGAAAAGCTCTTAAATAATAGTAAAATAGACACAGACAAATAAGAAGTGAAGGTAAAAGAATGTCAGTAAGTTTGAGTTGTCAGCATGGTGAGAACATTTGGAGATAAAATCTGAAGCCACCATGACTGATAGACATCTAACTGACAGAGCATGACGTACTCTCTGTGTTTCCAAATCGTACATTTGGAGCCCCCTGAAGTGCTTCTTCATATGCAGATATTATTATTAAGACTACTATGTTTGAGGAATATAAAAATAAATCCATTAATTCCACAGCTTTTTTCCTTTACTTTGATGCCTCAGTTTTATTGTGGTTGTTTCAAGTATGGCTAAATGATTCTGAGGAAGCATCTCAAAATGAATCTTCAATTCCCAGTGAGATCTAAGTAGTGGCACCTTAAGATGTTTATGAACATAGAGCCTAATATAATGAAAATGTCTTTAAAACAGTGGCCCATTTGCTGGATTTTGCCAGTAGACATAATTTCCCCCCTATGGTGTTTTTCAATTAATTTCAACTAATTCAATTAATTTCCAATGGTTAGAAATTGAAATATTTTACTTAGAAGATTCACTATCAACTTCTGTTGAAAAATCAGAAGTTCAGGCCGACTTGGACCAACATTGCACAAATGTGCACAAAGCTGTGATCTCTTGCTGCTGAATGCTACCGGCTCCTTCAGGAGTGCCAGGCATTTTCCCTTTGGCCCTAGACCCCATCTGGTTTCCACACTTCTAAGTGATTTGCCTGATACCTCTGGACATTTGTATTTTTCTTTCTTTTTCTTTTCTTTTCTTTTCTTTTCTTTTCTTTTCTTTTCTTTTCTTTTCTTTTCTTTCTTTTCTTTTTTCTTTTCTTTTCTTTTCTTTTTATTTTTTTAAGATTTTATTTATTTGAGGAACAGAGGCATGAGTAGAGGAGAGGGGCAGAGGGAGAAGCAGGCTCCCACTGACCAGGGAGCCGATGACAGACTCAATCCCAGGACCCTGGGATCATGACCTGAGCTGAAGGCAGATGCTTAACCGACTGAACCACCCAGGTGCCCTGGGCCTTTGTATTTCTACCACAACTTTAACATCTAGCAAATTAAATTACCCTCCAGACAACTTCAAAAGAAGGGCAAGAGGAGGAGAACTTTGTATATATTATTTGAAGTCATCTGACCACTACTTATTTTGTCCAAGAATAATATGAATAGTACACCCTCTGAAGCTTTGAGCCTGTTTAATCCATTATTTAGAAGGAGAGGTGTCTTAATAGAATTGGAGGGTCAGATGAACTTTTTGTCACTAAACAAGGATGAAACATTGAGGCCCACTGGGAATTTGCTCAAGACAAATTAAAAGCAAAAAAAGTAAACAGTTTAAATAAGAAAACATTAATTAGATTCCCAAGATGTTTTCAATCAAGGTCAACTTATTATTAACATTAGGCAGGGAGGAAATACATAACAAGCAATTATTATCCTGAGAGCAGCTCTTCAGTTCTGTCCATTTTTTAATTTTTGACAATACTAATTTCCAGTTTTGTGTAAGTCAGGAGTTATCACAAGGCTTTCTTTTTTTCCTCAGACTTGTGGAAGTCGGGAGAAAGAAAAAAGGAAACAAAAGTAGAGAGAAAGTGACCACACTCATATGTATATGTGTGTATTTTGAGGTTGAGAACCCCTTTAATCATGTGAACATTAAAATCCAATCATAGCGTCCCCATCTGTCTGATCGTTCTTGGCTTCCAGTGTTGCTCCTGCTAGGGCTTTCGGTATTTCCTGTTTAGAACTCATGCAGCCTCTATTTGCTTTGCTATTTTCCTGTTTATTTTTCCCTCTTGCCCCCATTCTCTTGCTCTTGCTCTTAGAGTTTCTTTTGTCTCCGTTTCTCAATCTGGATGATTTCATCAGGCCTCTCACTGGGCAAATTCTTAAAGAGAAAAAAGAGAAGAAAAGGAAAAAAAGACACACTGTTTAGGACGGATGTTCACAGTGGCATCAAATTAATGAGTATCTCAAGGCCTGTAATAAAGAAAGGGGAAAAAAATGATGATGAATGCAAATAAAAATAAGAAGCACTGAGTATTGGTCGCCTTATACATTAGTCCAAACGTGAGAGTTTGTGCCTGCACATGACGTACACAGACACACGCACACACACACACACACACACGTTAACATAACAGACAGAGGGTGCATCGTGGGTCAGTGGCTTAAAGCCTCTGCCTTCAGCTCAGGTCATGATCTCAGGGTCCTGGGATTGAGGCCCACATCGGGCTCTCTGCTCAGCAGGGAGCCTGCTTCCTCCTCTCTCTCTGCCTGCCTCTCTGCCTACTTGTGATTTCTCTCTGTCAAATAAATAAATTTTTTTAAAAATTAAAAATATAACAGAGGACTAAAATAGGAATACTGGAAACCATTCTGGTAGATCTGTTTAGACTTTGATTTCTTTTTAAACAAAAGACTTTTTCTTAATCATGTTACAGAAAGATGACTACAAAAGAAGAAGAAAGCTAAAATACTTTATATTTCCAAAGATCTTCTTACTTAGGAATAAGCTTTGAGTATTACTTAAGAAATTGAAATTGTACGTCAGCTACAAAGTAGATTATTTTCATCAGTTTTTCAGTGTTTATGCCCATTCACCAAAACAATGCACATGTTCTTTTCCCCTCTAGTATAAAGTATTATTGTTCTTGTTTTTTATTAAATATACACAGAATTCTAATGTTTACTTGTGAAAATATGTGCATATGGTCAGCTATAATACTTTAAGGCATGCCACAGTATCAAGGGTAATGATCCAGATATGTAATGGCCAGCATGGCATGGGCACCAATGATTCATAACACACTGGCCAAGGACAACATCACGTTAGCTGGGCCGGTGATGCCCTGAACTACATTAGTCTTGTGTGTAGGGATCTCTATCTACCTGATGGGATTTGGTGCAAACCAGGAGGCTGAGGTTAGTAAACCCTATTCTAATACAGCATTTGAGTAAAGTGTTTCAAATTAGATAGACGTCCCAGTTTTTTAACACATCTGATACATAGCTATTTCAGATTGCGTACTGCATGGGTCATGTGACTGATGTGAGAACTATACATGACATCTGCTAAATCACTGTGTTCTTATAATGAACATATTCTCTAAACTTTTTGATTAGTAACTTAGCTCCATCTCACCAGGGACAATATTAAGTTTACATTAGGCCTAGTATATTAAGTCACTTAAAGTCAATTAGGGGGATGCCAGGGTGTTTCAGTCTGTTAAGTGTTTGCCTTCGGTTCAGGTCATGATCCCAGGGTCCTGTGATCGGGTCCTGCTTCAGGCTCCCTGCTCAGTGGGGAGCCTGCCTCTCCCTCTGCTGCTCCCCCTGCTTGTGCTCTCCATCTCTCTCACTCTCGGACAAATACATAAATAAAATCTTCTTAAAAAACAAACTCGGGCGCCTGGGGGGCTCAGTGGGTTAAAGCCTCTGCTTTCGGCTCAGGTCATGGTCTCAGGGTCCTCGGATCAAGGCCCACGTCGGGCTCTCTGCTCAGCAGGGATCCTGCTTCCTCCTCTCTCTGTCTTCCTCTTTGCCTCATTGTGATCTCTCTCTGTCAAATAAATAAAATCCTTTTACAGAATTTTAAAAAAGAAAGCCAATTAGGGATTAGGAGTAATTATTTATAAGTGATAGTTTTTTTAAATCTCTTTTTCAAAATGTAGGTTGGTAAGAAAAAAGTACTACATAATTCTGGTTTATCAGTTTGTTTTGTTAATGGAGTGAAGGTGGGATTTTATAGACCTAACTGGAAATAGTTGTGAAAGTCAAACGCTGTGCTGAAGAGTATATTCCCGGTTGTAAAATAACGATGGTCTTTATGTATTTAGCACTTGTTATGATTTAAACAATATTGATTACAAATGCATTATATAAATCATCTTATTTATTACTTACAATATTATGAAATAAGTTTGTTATTCATGAGGTCAGACTTATTATCAGACTTATGTTTGATAATTCTCTATCTTATATAGATTTTTAAACTGATCAAGAACACGTGCAGTGTTAAAAATATTCTTGGGCCTTGAAAGAGGGAAAATGGGCTATAAACAGTGTGAAGGACCTAGCTCTCCATTAAGCTGCACATGTGGACACATCTTGAGAGGTTTAAACAGATGCACTGATGGAAGAGTTTTTGAATACTCATGGTGATGATGAACTCAGTCCTTTGCCTTCCTGTTTTTAGTCCCAGGGCAACCACTGAACTTCAGAGCAGAACCCGAGTCTGAAACAAGTATTTTGCTGTCTTGGACGCCTCCCCGTTCAGACACTATCGCCAATTATGAGCTGGTTTACAAAGATGGGGAACATGGCGACGAGGTAAGACTGCTTCTCACCTTCTGCTCCTTCACTGTATTCGGGCTCTACCCTACTTTTGCTTATTTACCCAAGTTCTGCATATCTGTAGGTCAGATATCTGTAGAGCACTTTGTTGGAAAGATTCCATCAAAGAAGGAACTTGACCAAAGCCCCCAGAATATTGGTTTCCAGCCTGTGGGGGTGGAGGGAAACATCAGCAATAAAACAGTCGTTCCTACTCCCGGGCTCCCAAACGTCTTCTTCTGAAAGTTCCTAGAAGAATGTGCCCCATGAGACTCAGGGACTTCCTTTATTTCGTATCTGCATTGTGGTGCTTAGATCACACAGTACTTAAGTCAAATGACCTCTAGAGCTTCGAATGGATGAATTCATCCAAACTGGCTTCAGAGAAAGAGGCCTAGTAGCGAATGTTTATTTGCATGCCAAGAGTTATTTGATATGAGTGGGAGTATATATGTTTGAGTATGCTATGCAAATAAAAAAACTGTAAATACGAAGAAGTCTGGCAATTGTTGATAGTTACTGAAAAGAGAAACAAAATCAATATAACTAATATATATTAAGAATTATAGTAAGGTCTTCACATATATTAACTCATTCAATTCTTACGGCGCTTCCATGAGTCAGTTTCTACTTTTTTTTTTTTTTTAAAGATTTTATTTATTTGACAGAGAGAAACACAGCCAGAGAGGGAACACAAGCAGGGGGAGTGAGAGAGGGAGAAGCAGGCTTCCCGCCGAGCAGGGAGCCCGATGTGGGGCTCGATCCCAGGTCTCCGGGATCATGACCTGAGCCGAAGGCAGTCGCTTAACCAACTGAGCCACCCAGGCGCCACCCAGTTTCTACTTTTAATTGGTTTCACATATGACAAAATGAAGGCACAGATAAAGTTAAAGAGATTCCCCCAAATCTCACACTACTGAATGGCAGAACTGATTTGAAAACCTAGGCAGTCAGTTTCCAGAATCTATCTTTTTAACCAATAGTGTATACTGCCTCTTGTGTGTACTTTGTACAAATTATAGGAATCAGTATTAAGATACATTTAACATTTTCAGGATGAGAATATATGATAGTAATGAAAGTATTTCTTTTGTTACTGTGACATCGAGGCTGCAACATTAAGACAAAAATGTTGGTGAAACTCTATGTGAAAACTCAATTCATACAAGTCATTTTACTGTACCTTTTACTATTTATCTTTAAAAGATCTTCACAAAGCTAGGTAGCCCCTAACTTCTAACAGAAGTACCTTTTTTTTTTTTTAACACTCACATACTAAAAGAAATATTATCAGTTAATGTATGGCATATCATTCTGAATGCTGTAATAAATTAATATCTTCCTATAAACTTATATCTTATTACAGCTGTTTGAATTGAGCAGAATCTCCAAAGACCAGCTTCTAAATGCAGTGCTTTCAGAGTTAGCTAACAAAGTCAATATGAATTAAGTACTCAAAAAGGTATATAATAGAAATGCTGCTGTAACTTAAAGGATTCATGTTACCACTATTGGTGTTTTTATTAAGACATAATTCAGCATTATTTTAAATCCTTGCCACTACCCAACTAAAAAACAAAACAAAACAAATCAAATGAAACAGTGCAGGGGGGTGCTGCCCTTTGAGAACGCTATGGATGTAGGTGCTGAATGTTGGTATACCCATTCTGTTTTACAGTTGTTTCTTTGGGGATTCCGTTTTTACTTACTCTTTCAGAAATCTAAAATTTTGGAAAGCATTTGTATTTATGAGCCAAAATACCCTAGGGATGTTTTCCCTAGTTTTAAATTCCCCTTGAATGAGTTCTGTTTGTGTGAACAGCAAACTCTATTGGGTGAAAAGCCTTAAGATTATCTATGCCATTACTAGATTACATATTAGTGTGTATTTTAAGGCTTGCCGCAGGCTAATGTTCAATCTGAGAGTGATTACCCATGACTCTATTTTTGCTAAAACGTAGGTCAAGTTTTAAGCATAAAAAGTAAAAGTTATAACATTCAATTAAAGAAATGTTATTTCAAAAAAGACAAAAGAAGCTTTATTTCAAAACCCTTTATGATGTACAAATATGCAGAAAGTTGGTGACTTCTCTGTAGCTGTGTGCTCTATAGTCACAAAGAAAGTTTTAAAATGATTTTAAATCTGTCTAGAGTGATGACAGGGTTTCATATAAATTATCCAGCTAACATCTGATTTTTATCCCATCAGAACTTTGCAATTTCAGAGCTCTTGTAGCGACGTCATAGAAACTGTATCCTGGGTTTCTGTTGCTACTTCTGGCCTTTTCTTCTTTGCCGCCTAAATTACAGAAAGTCACGGGAGATGAACTAGGCAATCTCTTCACTTGAAATTGTAGTGGTTGGCCAGAGCCCACCCAGGGGCGGGTGTCAGTGTCCCTTGTGGGCTCCGTCTCCGCAACACGTGCACCTTGAGGTACAACACGCTTATGAGTGGTGGCCTCACGGCTTCCCTCTTATTGGTCCATTTGGTCACTGCATCAGAGAGCAAGATCTCTCGCTCCCCTTGTTCTGGTCGCTCTCTTTGTTGTAGAAATGTGCCTTGAAACACTGATATTTTCCTTGTATAGTTCCCCTCGTACAGTCCTGGATACTCACCGTTGATTCTGTTTGTGATATTTTGAAGACTTTCTAAGGCCAGTGGGAGACATCAGAGGTTGCAGACAGTGTGCTAAAAATATTTGCATGCATCTTAATGAGAATGACCCTGTTCTTTTGTCACTTATCCCCAGCAACGGATGACCATCGAGCCAGGGACAGCTTATAGACTGGAAGGGCTCAGACCCAACAGTCTGTACTACTTCCGTCTGGCCGCCCGCTCCCCTCAAGGCCTGGGTGCTTCCACAGCTGAGATTTCAGCCAGAACCATGCAGTCAAGTAGGTGTCTCTCTTTGCTTCCTTTCTGCCCTTTCTTATTAGGAGGCGTCGCGCCCCCCCAACAAACAAATGGGCTAATTAATAAGTTGACGGTCAGTAGTTTCTATGCTAGTAAGCATCCAGCTTTGGAGATGACAGCCATGACCTATGCTGGTTTCCAACGTGGTCGAAATAGCAGATCCCACTCTCCCCCTTCCTAAACTGAAAGAAGTCAGAGAGTTCGAGGACTTCTGTGGGGAAAACGGTTCCACCAGGGCCTGCGTAATGATTTGTAAGGCTGTAAAACCAAACTCTGGGTGAGAACTACCCAGCAATCACAAGAGGGCTTACAAACTAAGGAGGTGACAAAGACCAGACCTGTAAGACTTTTAAGCACACAGGTTTGGTTTTTTAATTGATTTATTTTTATTTATTTGCTTATTTTAACGGGGTGGGAGAGGAACAAATAGAAAATCTTAAGCAGATTCTGCACCCACGCGGAGCCACCTGTGTGCGCCACTCTCACCAACCTGAGCTCATGATGTGAACTAAAGAGTCGGAGGCTTAGCCCAGCTGAGCCACCCAGGTTTTAACTCTGCTCATCAACAGCTTTTTATATTTTTTCTACTCAGAGAAAAAGCTCAACTCTTGTGACTACTTTATTATTAATTCTGCAGATAGTGCATGTGGAAATTTGGAACAGTCATAGAAAATCTGTATTTGGACAAATTTAGGAACAATGGAATAATCACAAGTACATCTGCAATCCTAAATTTTATTTTGTTTCCTCAGGTTCAATTTCTTTTAGGAACTGTTACCCTAAAGCGTAGCTGTGTTTATCACAGTGGGGGCTCACTGTGTCCAGGGGAGATTGCTTTGTGTACGGTGTTATATGGAAGTTTATTTTCGTGGAAAGTTTGGTGACTTATAATAATACTACGGCTTTCTCTTTATTAGTAAATTTCTATAACTAGTCTATTAAACAACCAACAGTTTATGGAGTTATTTCCCTAGGTATTTTTTAATACTTTATGTTTTATATGTGATTTTGATAGTTATGTATACAGTGGATATGTGTTCTCTCAGTACATTGAATTTTGTAAAGAGGATGCTCTGCTGACCTTAATATTAGACCTGTCAGCAAACATGAAATTTGTATTTCCTAAAAAATGAATTTTCTTTCATGTAAGCAAGTCTCAATTCAATAGAAATTTAAAATCTTTCAGGATTTTTTTTAAGATAAGAGTTATATTCTTTCTCTTTCTCAAAACATGACTGTTGGAATGAAAAGTATTAGGATACTATGACTTAATCCGTTAGTGATTGTAGCCTATTCCCATAAAATACACTTTCTTTTAAAAAATGAAGCAAGTAAATTAATGCTGTTTTATATTGGGCTTTGAATTCCAGGCAGACTAATAAGTAATATTGTAGAAGATAACTCAAACTCAGACATTTAATTAAAAGAAATGTGACATGTTTCAGTATTCTGTTCTGCATGGTTTACAAAATTGACTTTTTTGCACGCATACATGCATACCTATTTACACACATAGAGACAGAATGGACATTTTATAACTACATCAAAATTTATCTACTTTTTTACTTTATTACCATAAAAGGTTCAAGAGACATTGAATATGTTCTCATAGACTAGGAGGTCTGAAGGTAGCGATGTAGTAAAAACTAAATCAGCTTTTTAAAAAGAATTCCAAATGAGCCCTTATTGTTACATGAACAACTCAATTTATTATGAATAATGATAATGCATATGAAATAGTTTTATAACTTGAAACATAAGAATGTGTTATCAGAATCAATAAAGATGATAGATATTCTCATGATTTTGCAAATCTTGCTCCAAATTTTCAAGATTGTCTTATGAGAATTTCCTTTTCATCAGTACAGAGAGCTTTCATTTTGATTGACAGTAATGAAGAGCCCAAGACATGTAAATTAAAGAAGACTGATAATCCCATGAACAATTAGATACACCTGATGCTACATAATATTAAGACCCACAAAGTCTGAGGGAATACCGAAACTGCATATTCATTTGCACACACAAATTAGAGATGATTTATTCATTCTACCACATCAATTGCCTTAAAAAATATATATGTATATATATGCATATCTTTCCCTCTTATTTGTCCTTTAGGAATTATATATTATTAACTTTAAAAATAACTTACTATAATGGTTGTATTGTATAATATAATAATGTATAAGCATTATTACTGCTCTTTTAATTTTCTCAAATAATGATATGCTTGGGTGATTTGATGGAGAATAATTGCTCAGAAAGTGACGATTTTATTTTAGAAAGGACAATAAGAAAGTTTCTCTTTTAACTCTTATGCAAATTCGACTTTATATGAATAATTACATAGAAAATGAAAGAAATTTTGCACATATGTCATATCTTTTCCAGATGGTTCTCAGGATTTTTTTTAAACATTTTTTTTAATGGCTCTGTTACTGACATTTTATAAGGGATAGATGATTATTATTGATTTTACCAAAACTTGTTGGTGGAATCTAACTCTTTACTAGCAATGGTGTCTCAAGAAGAGTCATAATAAATTTTTTTAAAAAGCTGAAAGCTGATGTAGGGTAAGTACAAGTTACAGTCAGAATCAGCAAGCCTGACATTACCCTCTGGTAGGTAAATCTTGGACTACGCATTTTCCTCCTTTATTGGTTCTGCATGCTCACTGTATATGGGCTACTATAAATGCTGGATTAACACCTTTCCTTAAAATTGGTCAGGCTGATGCAGTTTTTTAAATAGTCAGAGGGAACGCTTTTATATTTGGGCTTTTATTTCTGTTCTCTCTTTCTTTTTTTTTTGAATTGGAATTTGTGGAAGGGCATCTAACAGTTATTGGAGGTTTTTATAGCTGAAAACCCTTTCACAAATGAATACAGTACATGAATCACCCTCGTTCTAGAATGTAGAAGTGAAAGCTTGAAACAACATCTGTGAAGTGCCATCAGACTTTCATGTAATAAATCTTGCAATATTTACAGTTTTGTTTTTTTTTTTTAAGTTGGGTAGTCTGTACAGTAGGGCTGGGGAATACTGAGGGATTGGTTTAGAAGAAGAATTTAAATTGCAGGTAGGTAATTTTATTTGAGGCTCTATTATCTCAAGGTTTCATGTTCACATGTTCCCCCCATCCATTATTTAACAACTATTTTTGGTCATTTATTCATTTTTTGGTTTATTCATATTACTAAGCCAAGGTGCATAAATTCAAAGTTTTATTTTAAGTTTCAAAGCCTTATTTTCATTTTGTTGCCCTTATTGTCCATTTATTTATTTTTGCCTTTTCTTTTGTTTTATCATTTCTTTTTCCAATCACTCCTGTCCTTTCACTGAAACCCCCCTCTAACTCACCACCACAATAAGAGCCCTCAGCTCCTCCTCAAGATGTTAGTTGCAGCAGCCCAAGTTCCACTAGCATTTTGGTAAGTTGGCAGCCTCCACCAGTGGAAGAGCAGAACGGCATTATTACTGAATACTCTATCAAGTACACCTCCGTGGACGGAGAAGATGACAAACCTCATGAGATTTTGGGCATTCCTTCGGACACTACTAAATACCTTTTGGAACAGCTGGAAAAATGGACTGAGTACCGCATCACTGTGACAGCGCACACAGACGTCGGCCCCGGCCCGGAGAGCTTCTCCGTGGTGATTCGGACTGATGAAGATGGTATGTTGCCTCTGCTACGTCGGTCTGCACCCTTCTCACAGGCTTGGTCTGCTGTCTTTTCATAGGCTAACAGTAATCGGTTTTTCTCTGCTCGTCTTTTTGTACCCAACACAACATCGCTCTAACTTCGGTAGTTTTTGCCAAAGACCTATCTTGGCTGCAGCCTGGGCTTTTCTTTTTCTTTTTCTTATATATTTTTTTTTCAATCTCAACAAAATAATTTGCTTCCCTTTAAAAGGACAGTTTGCTCCTATGACCTTGTGATCCAGGCCGTTCTCTGTACTTCCGTCTGAAGTCTTCTGCGTTTTTCTTGGCCTTTTTTAGTCACTTCTTTTACATTTTGAAGTTAACTTTTCAAATCTGCCTTATTTTCTCTTGCTGCTCTTTTGTCTTGCATATTTCAGAGACACTGATGCTCCACATTCAATTTTTGGCATCTGTTGTTTGGAAAGCCTTTGATATGAGAAAAAAAGAAGAAAATCGATATAATCAAGAATCTTTTTATTCTGCTAAAAAGAAATCTTTAAAAAAACACACAACAATCAACAACCAGTTTTTGTTATTATTTCAGTGCTACTCCTCTTTGTGCTTTAATGCTTTGAGCCTCAAAGCATCTTCCTTGGCTTTTGTACATTTTTTACATGTTTTTCTATTTCTCTGATACTCTTTTTTTTCTTCCATTTTTTTTTTTTCTTTTTGGCATTGGTCATGTTTTTTGATCTTTTCTTAAAAGGTAGAGCAGATTGGTTGAGCATTTTCATTGCTTGAAAATGTTTGTATTCCACAAGGAAACATAGTGGGTCTGCCCTTTTTTTTTTTTTTTTTTTTAATCTAAGTAAAGAAAATACTCAGACTGGGTGGGACAAGTGCCTATAATTTTCTTTTATCCAATGATGTTGTTCCAGTTCCTAGTGGTCCTCCTCGCAAAGTCGAGGTAGAGGCTGTCAACTCAACATCTGTTAAAGTCTCATGGCGCTCGCCTGTGCCCAATAAACAGCATGGCCAGATAAGAGGATACCAGGTGCATTATGTGAGGATGGAGAACGGTGAGCCCAAGGGCCAGCCCATGCTGAAGGACGTCATGCTGGCTGATGCACAGGTAAGCCTCTAAAATTACATACCTATGTTTTTAGATATTATATTTATTTTAGTCTATACCTTGAATGGACCCTCACTTTTAAATTTGTTTATATTTTAAAAATCTTGTACGAAATTCTAGTTTTTAAAACACATGATATGTATTTACCTTCTCAGTTAGAATTGACAGCATGTGAGGAAATTAGTTGTAATGAAATGACACTCAAGCTTAATTAAAAACATGTAATTGTTTTCTTAAAATACAGATACTCAACTCCCTACGTTTATATCTGAGCTTGCCTTTCTGACTTCAAAAATTTTGAATTGATTTTAATCAAAGTAACAAAAAGAATTCTAGGCATCTGTGTTTGAACTAATCGAAACTAAGTTGATATAACTTCTAAGCGTATGACTTATTCTGTTGAAGAATAGGCATTCTTACATGAAGAGAATTACCCAGATAGTATTTTATTTCACATTTCTTTATCAAACCATGTATTTATAAGTAATTATTTCATTTCCCAGAAAAAAATGAAGGCAATGACAAAAAAAAAAATAGAGTTTTCCAGGAAATTAATTAGGATCCCCTGTGTTAAGCCTAGTTAAGAAAAGTGAGAAGAGCAGTTGAGTGTATGAGAAACTCTACTGATCGTTGGGTGGTAGTTTTCAACCAAGCAGTCACTACTTGGCTCTGTAATCCATTGCTTAAGGCAGGGCAGTCTAGGTTTCCATCATTTATTTATTCATTCATTCATTCATTCATTCATTTATTGTAATTAGAGTGTTTCAAATACCATAACAAATTCCCCAGTATTCTACATAGTTACCGGAAAACAAGAGGAAGATTTCAATTAATAGCTTCAACTGGGGTTTGCATGTAACCTGTGCATAACCTCACTGTACTAGGTCCAGTGGTGATGGGATGCTGTGAGTAGGGTAGTATTGTGCTTATGTATAAAATCCGTAGCTGGGCGTGTGAAAGGAAGAGGGTTTGGAAAATCTCAAATTCCGTGAAAATTTTCTCCCCTCGTGTCAGACTGAGGAGGACTGTGAGCCCAGCTGAGAACTATTATGTCAGTTTGCCTCATTTTGCATTCTTGTCTCTGTGCAAATAAGGGACCAATCCATATCCTTGTGGGGGTAAAGAAAATGCCGACCCTAATATTTTAATATAATCAACTCACAAAAATGCTGTTTTGCCTTTGGTTTTGAAACATTTTAACTAAAGGGATATGGGTGAGTCGTTCACTTAATCAGCCTCAATTCCAATTCCATGGTTTTGAAGTTTACTTCTGTGAACTTATTTTTTAGACTCATAGTCCTTTAGACTCTGGAAAAGGGGCATTGCTTTGTCTGAATATTCTTACTGTCTATGAAGTAGTACTCACAACATGAAATTAGTAAAACCATTAATACCTATGTTTTCTTTTGTGAGTCTGAAATTATGGAAAAGAAAATGACATGGTCATGATGCTCTGACGTCTTCCATCAGGTCCTAGATAATTTCACATCATAAACCTGTAGTTCTGCCAGTGTCTTGTGGAGAATGGTGCTTAATGGAATCACATAATACAGAATGCCTTAGATGTCAACACAATTGTTCCCCTCTCTTCTACTTTGGCTTTTCTTTATTAATTTGCTAATTTTCCTTGTGTATATATGGTTTTGATTGTTGTTCTTCTGCCCACCTCTTGTGTTTTGTGAATATTCATCGAAATTCCAGTGCATCTTGCAGGACTTCCCTGGGGCTGGAAGACTCTAATATTTCGTTAAAGGTGTTAACCTAATTAGTGACATAAATTAGTTGCATAACATAAAGGAAAAAAAACAAAGGAAGTGTCATAAATAGTGCATGATTAGAAACACTGTGTTGTGACTTATTGATTCATTCCAATGAACCACACATGAAAAATATGCATTAGATCATTTTAATAATAATAATACAAAGCATATTTACTTTTGACCTCGGAGCTCACGGTGGTGAGGATGACAGCATAACATACGTACTCTCTGGAAATTTATTGTACACGCTGCTTCTTTTTTTTGTTTTGTTTATTTTAATCTAAGGAGGGCAACATTGCCTTATAAGGCTACGGATTTCTCTTCATTTCTTTTTATTTTGTTTTCCTCTTTCCCAACCTTCTTAATCTCAATCAGTGGGAATTTGATGATACTACTGAACATGTGAGTAATTTTGGACTGCTTTGTCAAAAAGAGATTATAAATGCTTGTTTTTTCTGTTACCCCTCTTTCACTTATTTGTGATATGTCATCACAGTTTGCTTGGATGCATGAACTAACCCATTATTTTTAAATTATCTTCACTATGTGGTATATTTTTAATTTAGTTTTTTGTTTTGTGAAATTGGCATGGTGCTGCTGATTGCATAAGAAATGTCATGAGCTTGTGTCATGTTGATGCCTGTGACTAACCCTGCCTTATGACATAAATCAAGGAGGCACGTTGTGAGTAGAGCTTTACAGATGAGCGATATCACGATGCTTCCTAGAGGCCACTCATAAACCCTACCTCAGGGTTACATTTTCAGTAGATAATACCATGCAGTTCTGATACTAATTATATCAAGAAATGGCAATTCTCTGTTGTACCCATAGAAATTTGAGTTAAATGGAATGAGTCATGCCAAGAGGCAGAAAGTATCTCACTGAGGGAATTTTTTTTTTTTAAGATTTTATTTGACAGAGAGAAACACAGCCAGAGAGGGAACACAAGCAGGGGGAGTGAGAGAGGGAGAAGCAGGCTTCCCGCCGAGCAGGGAGCCCGATGTGGGCCTCGATCCCAGGTCTCCGGGATCATGACCTGAGCCGAAGGCAGTCGCTCAACCAACTGAACCACCCAGGCGCCCCAAACTGAGGGAATTTTTAGAAATATTTCAATGGCTGGATTATGTTATTTATTGAGAGCTTATTACTATGGATAGGTTTCCATGGGGGACATAGGATGTGACACCTGCCTTCCAAGTGCTTACAGTAGGTGGCTAGGAAAGATGTAACGCTTGGAAAAGTTCCATAAAATATAACAAAAAACTATGACCTCAAGCAATGTGTAATTAATAAATGAGTTTCCCTGTCACCGTGAGTATAGAGGCCATGAACCAAGAAGATAGAAGAGGTCTTGAAACTTAGTTGAGAACTTAAAAAATAAGGGTTGAAGATGTGGGAAAGCATGTGTGTGTGTGTATGTGTGTGTGTGTGTGTGTGTGTGTGTGTGTGTGTGTGTGTGTGTGTTGGAGAGTTGGAGGTAGGAACATATTTTTTAAAGATGAGTATGTGGGACGCAGTCACTGAGGTAGGTCAAGAATGTGATATAGTCAGGTGATATGGGTTTATTAATTTGACATAAGTGAAGGGGTTCAGGTTAGTAAAGTAGGACGAAGTATGGCTAAGAGATGACTTTTAATATAATGTTGGGAAAACCTGGAGTGTCAAGCTAAAGAATTGGCTGTTAACTCTTCAGTACTGGGGAGATACAGAAGTTTACTAAAAATAGAAATAAGATTAAAGCTGGTAAGTGTATTCTTTCATTTAGTAAATTTTTTTTTGCCGTAATGCAGGGCTTTTACTGGGATTATTGGTAAATATGATGGGCAAGGTATCAGTTTTAATGGCATTGATAGTGGTTTATAAACTTCTATGACTATGATCCTTAGTAAGAAATGCATTATATATCATGGCCAATGTTTTATTTTTAAAATAAAATCATATATTTAAAATAAAGGTCTTACAAAATAATACCTTACTTTAAATATATATAAAATTTAATATTTTGGATGAAAGTATATCTTACTTCCTTTTTAAAATGCTGGTCATGATTGAGTAAATTGAATTCATGACCTACTTAAATGGGTCATTACCTGCAGCTTAAAGCCAATGGCATAGTAGATGGATTAGAGAGAAAGAAGATAGTAAACATGGAAACAAATAAAAACAGTTCTTTTACTGGGCGCCTGGGTGGCTCAGTGGGTTAAAGCCTCTGCCTTCAGCTCAGGTCATGATCTCAGGGTCCTGGGATCGAGGCCTACATCGGGCTCTCTGCTCAGCAGGGAGCCTGCTTCCTCCTCTCTCTCTGCCTGCCTCTCTGCCTACTTGTGATCTCTCTCTGTCAAATAAATAGATAAAAATCTTTAAAAAAAATAGTTCTTTTACTAAAGTAGTTATAAAAATAATAATAATTCAATGAAGTTGAGGCAGTGCAAATGAAAAAGGGGCAGTTTTGTTCAATATTTTAAAGGAAAAACTGGCAAGAACTTGCTGAAAATTTGAAAAAGAGAAAGAGGTCAAAGCACTTACAAGATTGGAATATGCTGTGCCATTCATTAAAGTATAGAAGCAAGGAGGGGAATTTATTCCTAGAAATAACAGTTGAGCTTCAGTCAAGCTGAACTTGAGGAACGATTGATAGTCAGGGAAAATGTCCAGCACATATTTCCGATGTACGTGCCCCTGGAGCCCTGGTGGGAAATCAGAACTAGAAATGAGTTTAAGATATAGACAGAAAAAAATACTTTAAGGTTTGGAAATGTGTGTTTTTGTTTTTTTTAGGACTAGAGAGAAACAGCAGGCCAGTAACTGTTTCAGAACATCCAGGAATGCCAGTTTTTAAGAGGCCGGAAGTTGAATGGAGATATGATAGGAGAAGGCAAAGAGAATGAGGAGTGGTAGCCATGGTGTCAGCCACACTACCTCACAGAGGATACGGAAACCACCAAGGAAGTGTGGCCACAGTTTAAAGAAAGAAAATATAACACAAGAGATGATGTGGCCCAGGCAGATAGAGGTGTGTCCAGCTGCGATCACACCCTTGCAGAGGATCTGACCGACTTGAAATTACGTTACATATGTCATCCTGTGAGAGCCTCTGTGAGAGGAAGGGCATGTGTGGTTAATCCCAATTTGATAAGTGAAATTTCTTGCTACATGATGTGGTACTAGAATCAAGCCCTGCTTGCCCGTCCCACTGGGCTTGCCTACTTTCAGCAGAAATCCAATAGCGTGTGAGAGGGACCTTGGAAACATTAATGTTGGCATTTTCCCCATCATAATTTCTGGAATACCCAGTATATCTATTGTAATTTAGAATGCTACTCTTGGGTGATTCGGGTGGATTTTATAGCCTTTGTAATGTTACTGAAACCATTCCAGGGTCCAGAAAATAAAATATCTCTCCCAAATTTAACCCATTCATCTGGCAGAATAATATTTCAATATTTCCAATGGCTGTTCAGGTTGATTTCTGAGATTCTTGAATTTCTAGTCCAGTGATATTCCTACTGTTGTGAGAAAGCACTGTTTCGAAAGCTGTCACATTTGAGATCTGATGCAATGACTGAGTCAGTTGTACCCTCTACAGCTTTGCACAGGAAGTCCCCTGTCCTCCACACCATCCAGATCGTCCCATGCACTCTCTCCTGCATTGTCGTCACATGTGGAAGACAATGACATCGTATCATTTCTTGAATCTAACTACATTCAGTGTGAAAGTAGCGCTGTGCCAATTATCCGGAAGGGAGCTTGATAGCTGTGTGCTGGCGCCTGGGGTGGTGGGTGTGCGAGCCGCAGCTCTGAGGGAGTAAGCTGCCAACCACTCTATGGGAAGAATCATATAATCTCCAGTTTGGAAGAACAGGTCTAAGTTTTGTAACCATCCTCGTTTGGGGCCCCAGTTAAGAGAAATTTAGAGTTTTGATAAATGGTTTGTGACATTTAACATTTTCTAAATAGGATTATTTGAGCATGATGATGTGGTAAAAAAAAAAAAAAATTACTGTTCTTTGGTTTTATGACTTACTCCAAATCACCAGAAAATTCTTCTTGGTGTGTAATGATTTTAGTTCATAGTCTATATAATTAACCAGTGATACGTTACTCGAGTCCTAAGAAACTCCCCTGGCTGTCAGGGTCTAAGTCCAGCAGATCAGCCAGTCGGCAAAATACTAGCATGGTGTTAGATCAGCCTGCACTGGCATCAGCCCCATCACCGGTCCGTGGGCCAGGCTGCAGAGGACGCATACTGCGAGTACTGGCGTCACACAACGGCCGGTTGATGGTCTGCTCACTGTGAATCAGTGTTTACCTGTGGGACTCATTTAATCCTTCCATTATTCCAAATATCATATGGGAAACTGAGGTACAGAGGGGCTTAAGTCACCTGCACTGGAACATCAAACTAAGAAATAAGGAGATGCTGGTTTAAAATCAAGGATTCAGGAGTTCTGGCCTCAGGATTCATGTTTTAACTACTCCTTTTTAGGATTGCCTTGTACAATGGCTGAAGACCCCACTTTAATGTCAGCATGAGAACACATCATTCATAGCATGAACGACAGGCTTGAGACTTCCAGTGCTTGGCATGGCTACAGGGAGTATTTAAGCATGCATAGAAGGTGGAGGGATGCTTTGATTTCCTCCCAGGGTGTCTGTGGTGTTTTGAATCAGTGTCATTTTGTTGTGTCATTTTAGGACATGATTATTTCTGGGCTACAGCCTGAAACTTCCTACTCCCTCACTGTCACAGCCTATACCACCAAAGGAGACGGTGCCCGCAGCAAGCCCAAACTGGTGTCCACCACTGGGGCAGGTAACCATGTTTGTGCATATAGATGCCTTGAACATTTTCCAGGTGACAATATACCAATTTTCCAAATGGTATGCTGAATTCTATCAGAAAGAAAGAGTGGACTGTGGTCAACTTTTGTGTTTTTTGATACACTGTTCAGAAGAAAAACATCAAGATAGACTTCGCCCAAATTATGTAGACAGTCATCAACAAGTTTTTTTGTGAGCACCTAGTACATGTTAGGCACTGCTCCCAGTACTCAGGATACAGCCATCAACAAAACAGAAATATTCTTCCCTCCGGAAACTTATTTTCTGAGTAGAACTAGGTAATTAACAAGTAGACCAATTAGTATATAATAAATGGTCCGTAAGTGAGAATTTGGGAAATGATGGTGTGTAGGCATTAAGGATAGGATATGCTTGCGGGACTGTTTGGAAAGAGTGATTGGAGAGGGTCTCTAAGGACAAAGTTATTCGACCGAGACACGAATGATGTGGAAGAGCCAGTCCCAAGCATGTCCGGAGGGATGACCATGGGGGCAGCGATGTCACTCACGAGCTTCAACGTCTCTCAGCAACAGACCCTTTTAGAGAAGCTGCCATATTGAACTGAGTTGACTACTTACAGTTCTGAGCTTTGTTTTGTTTTATTTTGTTTTGCCATTTTCTCCTCACTCCTTGCTGTGAGGACTTTGAAGAAGCCAAATTACATAAAAGATGGGGAACAGAGAAGAGAAGAAAAGCAACAACTCTACAAAATACCAGATTGCTTCTCTGAGGAACAGAGTTTCTTTCCTTCTTTCTTTCTTCTTTAAGAACAGAGTTTCTTAATACTCTTTAGAGTTACTTTGATGGGCTCACATTAGGAAAAGCCAGCATGAGGGAAGATCTGACATTGTAAAACCAATAAATTAAGACATAATTACAAAAGGATTCTCCTCCAATCCCTTTATATCGCAATCTCCCATGGAACATTTAAACTATGATTTGATTTACTCTTCCCGAATCGCTTCTCACACAACTTTTTAGGAACACACCTCTATGTAAAGGCATAAAGCAAAGAACAGCTGTGATGCTGAGTACCCTCCTGGGTGCCATGCTCACTGCCAAATTTGTCTAAATGTCGTAAGATTTGCCTCACTTACATCCTGCCACCTGGAACTGCCTCAAGCAGCAGGATTACAGATGGCAAAACTCCTTTAAGGCAAAGTCGTCTGGGCATTTTTTTATTTCCTTCCCCCCCCCCTTTTTTTTTTAAATTTAAGAATAGCATTGCATCAAGCTAATTTAATGCCCTGTGTAGGAGATATATGTTCAGTCGGGGCATGCTGACTGACTACGGAACCAGCTTCTAGTGAAATGTAGACAGCTAAGTGTAAAGACCTGAAATTAAATCCCAAAATGAAGAAAATACGTTTCCTACTCTTATATTTATGATTGTGTCTTAGGTAGCCTGAGATACATTACATAAAGCATCAAGCTCCTACTGCCTTTAAGGTAGGGTGCTATACTAAGGAGGAGAAAGGAGAGAATTTATTGCCAAGGGATCTGAATCCCAGAGAAAGAAATTACATTTTTGATTTCCATAGCACAACCATTGACTCCTCACTTTCTAGTGACTATTCGAAAAATTATTTAGAGTTATAGATCTTATTCACATGAAGATTGAGGATTTTGGTGTTCTAGTTCAGAACTTAATCAATCGATATTTGAGTGTTGAGGAAGACAATGCTTATATTTTAGATATCTGCACATATATTGTCTTCATACTGGGCCTAGGTTGGAGGTGTGAGAATCCATATTTGTAATCTCTTTAAGAGAAAAATTCTAGTTTTATTGTCTGCCAACCAAATAGTCAAAAACATTCCTTAGTCATGGTTTATCCCCAGATAAAAAGTAGAAACAAAAAGTGCAATTATAACCATAAGAACTCAAAGCAACATTATTTTGCACTACCTAAAAAAAACAAAACAAAACAAAATACAAGCAGCATAAGAGTATAGTTAAGAGTTTGGGCTATGGATTCAGATTGTCTTACAGCTTTCTCACTTACAACTCTGACTATGAAGTTTTCTATCTCTCCGGGTGTCATTTTCTTATTATAGAAAATAAAGATAATAACTAATGAGAGTGTGTAGTCAGGAGTGAAAAATGTAAATCAAATGAGATACTATTTCTAATGCTGTTAGCACAATGTCTGATACATTGCATGTACCCAATAATTAAATATGTTGTAATTATTATTTTTATTAGCTGTATCTAATTAGCTAATCTTTACTTGGATTCATTTCTCAGTGGCAGGAAACTTTATATGTGTGAAGGTTTGAAAGGAGACTTTTTTTTAATTCCCTTAAATTATTATGTAAGCCTGTTTGTGTATCTCAGCCCCCCTTAATAGTTAAGTATGAGAAGAAGCGTATTTCCACAAAGGTATATAGACCAGGTGTTTTTTTTTTTTTATAATGAATAATGTAATGGGAATTCCTATGGAGTGGTGTTCCTGTTCAGCAGTGATTGAAATGTGAATGGCTGTGGGTCGGTCTCACCCCTCCTTCCCATGTGCTCCAGTTCCAGGAAAACCTCGGCTTGTGATCAACCACACTCAGATGAATACCGCTCTCATTCAGTGGCACCCCCCTGTGGACACATTTGGACCTCTTCAGGGCTATCGTCTAAAATTTGGCCGGAAAGATATGGAACCACTCACTACTCTTGAGTTCTCTGAGAAAGAAGATCACTTCACAGCTACAGACATCCACAAAGGAGCATCATATGTGTTCAGGCTCTCAGCCAGAAACAGAGTGGGCTTTGGGGAAGAAATGGTGAAGGAGATTTCTGTTCCGGAAGAAGTCCCAACTGGATTCCCTCAAAACCTGCACTCAGAAGGCACCACGTCAGCCTCCGTCCAGTTATCCTGGCAGCCGCCTGTCCTGGCAGAGAGAAACGGCGTCATCACCAAGTACACTCTTCTGTATAGGGACATCAACATCCCTCTTCTCCCAATGGAGCAGCTTGTTGTCCCACCTGACACCACCATGACACTCGGTGGCTTAAAACCAGATACCACATATGATGTAAAAGTACGTGCTCACACGAGCAAAGGGCCCGGGCCATATAGTCCCAGTGTCCAAATCAGGACACTGCCTGCGGATCAAGGTAGGATTTGTCTGCTTATGGCCTTCCTCCCTTAAAGGAATGTCGGTCTTTGGAAATCAGTATTTTGAAGCTATAAATAACTGATCGGACCATTCATATTAATAGGTTCAGCAAAAGCCAAAAGGTAAAGTATAAAAAACTTAATATGCTTTGGATGCCCTAGATTTTGGTTATAGAATGCCAAGCAAGTCTGGCTGACAGCATCCCAAGGTTCTCAGGTAAGGAAAATGCAACATAGGTGACTGAATTGGAGAGAAAGGAGAGATCTTTATGAGAATGAGGTAGTAAAGTGAATGGTCTAAACAGGTAGGCAAACCACACTTCTCTCTCTGATCAAAGTAGATGGCGTCTAGCCTAAGCCTGATGGTCCATGGTGGAAAAGGACAGGTCATATGTTTTTAGGAATAGTGTAAATATACTGTTTTTCCTTTTCCAGCAGTGTTTGCAAAAAATTTTCATGTCAAAGCAGTAATGAAGACTTCAGTGCTGTTGTCTTGGGAAATTCCAGAAAATTATAATTCTGCCATGCCTTTCAAAGTAAGTTGTTTTCTGATTTGTAAGATATCATGGGTAAAACCTGGGGTAGGAAACATGGAGTTTACCTGAGTAAGTTACTTAGAAAGCACGCACACCACTTTGATTCAGCCACACACTTGTTTTTCTCTGTTTTGGTTTCCACCTGAAAGATGAGGTGTGAGCTGCAACCTAGGGGTGGTGTTACTTATCAGTTGCCATATAGTTCTAAGACTTTCACATCTAAGCTAGTACTTGTGTTTTTCCACCAGAAAATGAAATTCACGTGGCTTCCATATATTGAAAATGCAATATCCTGGGATTTAAACAAAAATTGTTTATTGGCTTGAATTCTTTGTATGTTTTAAGCTTTAATTTGCAATTGAGAGATATTAAGAGATGTTAGCAAGAAGTACAAGTTCATGGAATAAAGAATAGAGAAACATTCTGAAGGCAAAAATGTACTTAGGAACAAGAATAGAAACATTTAGGAAAAAGGTGGTTTGGATAGTACATTGAAAACCTAGAGCACTTCTGCACAATTTCCATTAAGATTATATGCAAGCAGCAGGCCAAATATTGAAAATAATGTATATTTCTTTTATTTTAATAGACTCAGAAACATCACATAATGATGCACTAAGAACAAATGAAAAATCCGTTCCATCTCTAGAATTTATGAGCACTTTTGGGCTTAGGAAAGACCCCAAATTAGAATTGACTTGACAGGCATATTCTATAAACAAGTGCATATTAGTTTAGAAAGCATACATTTCCTCCCTGATACCCAAATGTCTTCAATTGGTTATGTCTTCTAGATTCTCTATGATGATGGGAAAATGGTAGAAGAGGTCGATGGCCGGGCTACCCAGAAGTTAATTGTCAACTTGAAGCCTGAGAAGTCATATTCGTTTGTGCTGACCAATCGGGGAAACAGTGCTGGTGGGCTGCAGCACAGGGTAACGGCGAAGACTGCACCAGACGTATTACGGACCAAGCCTGCCTTCATTGGGAAAACCAACCTGGATGGAATGATTACCGTGCAACTGCCTGAAGTACCCGCAAATGAGAATATAAAGTAAGTCGATTGAAGGGTTAGGGCTGAAGGATGCAAATGCAAGTAAGCAAGAAAAGAAAATTTGACCTCAATATTACAGAACTTATAAGATTCTGTTGCTGTATGTGGAGTAAAAGCTACTTCAGCATATGTTGTCAGTTTTATTTAAACCTTATTACACCTTTCTCATGTTTGTATTAACACAGATTCTCATTAATTTAACATTGTTTTTTTATGTCCCAGGAATCAAGTACCTTTGTAGAAATAGACAAATAGATGCAGTCCGTAAGCTAAAGGAGTTTATGTCATAGTATACAGAATAAGGTGGCTAGCTGAATAACTCTAATACTCGGCAAGTCTTATTAGAATGGTGAAGAAGTTTTACAAATATTATGAAGCCGAAGGAAACTTTGGGAAATGAGATACGCAAAAACTGTATGTCAACTATTGTTGTATATGTGTACTGAAAGGAGGTATTTCAAAAGTTAAAGTTCAGGATGACGTTGGAAAAAAACTTGAAAGTTGGAAAATGCAAGTTTTCTGTTTTGGATGGAAATGTAGAGGTCAGTGGGTCTGAAGCGAAAAATTAAATGCAGTCAGTTAAGTGGTTTATTGGTTGTCTATAGTTAGTAGATTATAGCCAATGCATTTTCTAATCAGTATAGCTAGCTGATTGTAGCCAATAGAAGAAAAAAAAAAAATGTTTTCATGCCGTGTGCTAAGAATGCGTGTTGTGGTTGACCATGGAGGACAAAAGAAGATGTGGGACTCTGTCCCCAAAGAGCTACCATAGAGTGCAGGATACGGAGAAGCAGAGACAGTACATGTTAATGACAGAGTTGGGCTCTATTTTAAGAGCAGCTAACTGATTATGAAATGGGTCAAAGAGGTTTCTCATTAAATCTTATAGGACAAGTAGGGCCAATAAGAAGGAGTGAGAAGATTATATGCAAGGGCTCATTAGTAAAGGAAGCAAGTTATTTTGTAAGGTCTGAACAAGAGAAGTAAGAGAGGTATACAAGAGCTAGGTTGCACTCAGAACTTAAAACTATTTCAGGTAGACAGTAGGAATTCAGTAAAGGTGTTTATGCAGGAGAGTGGTATGTTTCATTTATGTAATACCTAAGTTTCCTTTTTTTTCATTTTAGGAAATATTTATCAGGTATCTGCTACATGCTGGAGATTGTGTTATCTGCTTGCTTTCTCATTTCTTGTATCCCCCATGATCGTGTTTAGATGAAATTTGTTATGAAAAATTTCAAGGTCAAGCAGAGAAGTTTCTACATAGTTTATGGATTGTTGGGACCTTCACATTTAACAGCAATATGGTGACATAATTAGGGAAGTTCTTAGGGAAAATGGCTCCTGAAGGCTTATGTTGGAAGGGTGTTGGAACAACATAGAGAAAAGTGTTGGGATGTCATTGAGTAGTTGGTTGATTCTAGGTAAATAAGATTCTAAAATCAGATGGTGATGGAGGAAATAGGATGCAGAGGCAGATGAGAGCAGTAGTAGGAATTGGTAACCACTTTAATGAGGGATCAAGGCAAAGGAAAAATGCCATAGATGACTCTGAGAGTTGAGTTTGGATGACAAAGTGAATGATACTGCTATTCATCCTAGAGGATGAAAAATAAGGAGGAAATGACTGAGTTCAATTTTGTATATGTTTTGCATGAGGTATCAGTGAAATACATATTTAGAGATGTGGGTTGAAAGAAATTACTAGGATTATGGATAGAAATTTGAGAATCATTAATACAACAACAATGTATTTATGGAAAGAGAATCACTGGGACAGTGGCATGAAGATAGGAAGCAAAGGTTAAAGTAAAGGTCTCAGGAAGTAAAGAGCTGGTAGAGCACACAGTAGGATTTATTACAAAGTTAAGTGGAGAACCAAGCCAGGGCAAGGTCATGGCAAAAGATTTTTCAATGAGTTGTGTACAGTCAGAAATTTCCAAAACTCCAGAATATTTAAAGAAGTTGATAGAAAAAAATCAGCTATTAAAAAGTAAAACTATAAACAAGTTTTTAATATTGTGCCATGGTTGAAATTTAGAAGTCTAATAATTGGCGACTTTTGACTTAACTAAATCCATTCTTCCAGAGAAAACCTTCTGTTCTTATTTATTTGATGAAATAATTGGAGGTTTTTAACCAGATGGTGGAATTTCCAAAAGATTATGACTGAAATAAAGTCACTGAACAATCAGATCTCTTTTTGTCCCTTCTTCTTATATCATTCAGAAAACTGGAAATGAGAATGGAATATTAGTGTAATTTTTATTCCAACAAAATTGAATGTGAGATTATATTCATCCATTTTTTTTGAATCATATGTATATATATAAATCTTCCATCCAAGTGACAGACAATGTTTTCGGGATTTAGTAGAGATATGATGACTTTCTTATGGCTCTTATGCAACATAGCTAAATGGGGAACTGGACAAGTAGAGTCCATTGAAATGGGGTTTTAGGATACCAAAGCCTAGCTGGATGAGGGAGGCCAAAGGTAAGCTCCCAACCCCAGCTCAGTAGCTCAGGGAAGGGTTCCAGAGAAAGTGACATTAAAACTGAGGTTTAAGGAATGACAGGAGCCTAGCTCGTCCACAGGAGTAGGGTTGGGGAGAAGCTGTTTCAGGCAGAAGACAGCTTGTGTGATAGGCTGTCTATCACGTAGAAGCAATAGAAAGACTAGCACTGGTTATTAGCCCCCCTCATCCCCATCCAGGACGACATTTCAGCTGGTGTCCAACAAACATGTATTCCCTACACTGCCAGTGTCTGGTCTGGGAATAGAAAAATGAGAGAGATGAAGCCCTACTGATGGTGGCAGAGCAGATACAGAGAAATAAATCATGTGAATATAATGGAGTAGGTCAGTCCTGCCAGAGCTACAGCCCAACTTGGGCGTCCAGGAGACATCTAGAAGGAGCTAATATTTAATCTGAGTCTTGAGGATAACAAAGATTTAGAAAAGGCAACATAGTTGCAAATAAAGGAAGAACAGAGGAAAGATATGGAGTATAAATTTAATTCAAAAACATGAACTTTCTGCTCTATTCACAGAAAGAGCAATAGAAAGATGAAAATAGTACAGTGTAATTTGTAGTATTTGTTATTACTTTAAGAAACCTAAGGAAAAAAAATGTCTTTAGTGACTTTTTACTCAATTGGATTGGTGGAATGTGTTAGACATTTTTGAAAAAGGCATTTTAGTCCTTTGGTGGTAGATTTTTGGTTTATTTTCCAACTTCTGAATGAGTCAAGAATATTGTAGAATATAGTCTATCGTTTAGTGCTTTTCTTTAGCTTGTTCAGTTTCCCTCTTTGTTTTATTTATGTACTTCCCCCTCCTATATTTGAAATGGGAGTCAGGGAAAAGAGGTAAACTTGGTAACAAAGAGAAGGGACCATTTCAAAACATAAAAAGAAAGCAAATGACTATGGGGGAAAAACGTGTTCTAGACCTGAATTAAAGATTCCCAGAAATACATTCCAGTCACACTGGGGGAAAGAGTAAGAGACAAAACTGGGAAAGTATTTGAATGGGAAAAACATCAGAACCATAGGAAATGAAAAACAAATGTCCTGTTAGAAACAAACAAACAAACAAACAAAAATGTTAAATGACCTATATTCATTGGACTTTTTAAAGGGATATGACCTAAAGCCATCAATCCCGTATTTGCATGGCACAGTCCATTATCACAGGCAGCTCTGTGGCATGCTCTCTCCCTGCAGCAGTTGGCAAGTAAAGAAATTAGAAAAGAAGGCAGCGTTTTGTTCAGATGCCAGAGGAGAACTAAGGAGAGAGAAAACAGGACAGAGACCAGATCTGTGGACTGCAGTCCTAACTTACATTCAGGTGGAAGCTCTCTAGAAAAATTCTTCCAATCTGTTTTCTAGTAACATGAAATTTTGGTGATTGAAGGAATGTTTTTGTCAAAAGAAACCATGCTTTCTCATTTCTGGCTAAGGTAATTGGGAAGTCTTGATTTCTACTTCCAACCTCCCACCACCCAGAAACACCCGTCTCCTATAACACAGTTGAGGCTCATTTCTTCTGCATTCTCTCATGTGTTTTTTTGTGTGGAGAAGCAGAGAACCTCCCTCAGGGAAAGGCTACATTTCTTGTGAAATAGCCCTGTAGGTACTGCAGGTTCTGCCACCAGGAATGTGTGGTGCTTCAACCTTCTTTTTTGGATAGATAGACTTGGGTGGGGGGGCGGGTAAAATGTGAATCAGAAAATCTGGCAACTCCATCATTCTTCAGAAGCAAGTTGTGATGTAGGAACTTCCCTGACTCTATAGAGTAGGATTTTACTTTGGGTGGTAAGGAAAAATGGATTGTACTAAGAGAGAAGCTACCAGAAGTTACCCAATGCAAGTTAATTTCATATTAATCATTTTATATTTATGAAAAATAGAAATGAATAAGAACATTTTATGAAATTTTAAAAGTCTTTGATCTTACTAATTTGGATTTCAGGTTCGCCTACTTTTTCTTCTTTTAAAGAATATATTCTTAAAAAAAAAAAGAATATATTCCTAGAAACATGGCTTAGAAAGGTGCTTCATAGAATGTGTGCACCATTACTAGTTTAATATTTTAATGTATCATCTGTTTAATGTTTAATGAGAAATAATTCACTCATCACATGGTTGTCAGCTGCAATGGTAAAGGTTTAAACTTGTATACTATATTACAGTCTACTAAAGACCTTTGAGTATTTTATTTGTCTCAAAATAGCCCTGTACAGTAGGTATTCACACCATTTATGAGTGAGTAAAGTGAGGCTCAGAGATACTCAACAACCTGGCCACAATCGTAAAGTTGATACTAAAAATAGTTGCAATAGTGACCGGGGCGGGGGCGGGGGGGAGCATCTTACTAGTTGCTGCTCATGGTCATTGCACACAGTAATTAGTGGACTCTTCACAAGAAGGATGTTTCTCATTTTTTTGGCTAAGGAAGTTCCAAGGAGGGTTAACACGACCTGGCCACATGAGAGCAGAGCCAGAGAAGAAAGATTTGAACCCAGGCAGTCTGACTCTAACCCCACTTACATGAACCATGATTAACCCCACTTACATGAACCATGATTTGTTGTTCAGACCAGGACATATTTTTTCTAGGACAATTGATAAACTATTAAGAGCTCAAGGACCGGGGCTCCTGGGTGGCTCAGTCGTTAAGCGTCTGCCTTCGACTCAGGTCATGATCCTGGAGTTCCAGGATCAAGACCCACATCCAGGCTCCCTGCTCTCACTCCCCCTCCTTGTGTTCCCTCTCTAGCTTTGTTTCTCTGTCAAATAAATAAATAAAATATTTTATAAAAAGAACTCCAGGACAGGTAAGAATGGACAGAACTGCCCTAGACAGTCCTTAGAATGAGGCGTCATTAGGCACATGTGCTGTCAAAGATCATGGAAATGTCTAAGTGTTAGAGTAATACGATCAGCAGTTTATCATGAGAATTCGGATGGCCAGCATCATTATCTACTATTTTATAAAAAAGAAAAATTAGGCTTGAAGCAATTAAATAACTTTCATTTGTCTGACAACACATAGCTAAAAAATTGAAAACTTTAATTTAAACATAAAGACTAGAAAGATCATTCAACCTGCTTTGGGTTTTCTTAATTTGATTTAAAGAATTTTTACCCAAATAACCGTGGCAAATATATACATAAGTATACACACACACGCACACACACACACACACACATATATGCATGTGTGTATATATATATATATGTATGAAGTTACACACACACACACACACACACACACACACGAAGTTCCACGAGGAATGACATTCATCATTAAGTTCTGAGTCTGATTTTGACCCCCTAGTTAAATAATGAGTTTGAGAATGCTAATACATTCTGCTAATACTAAAAGCCTGGCTGAATTTGAAGAGGGACCACCACAAAGACCAGAGATTGCCTTCCCAAATAATTATATAGAGCTGGTCCCCCTTGGTGATAACATATTAAATAAAATTAGTAAAACTTTACTTAATTAATTAAAATTCTGAAGGTTAAATTTAGCCTATCTAATTAAATCTAATATACTGGGAAAACATAGCTTATTTTATAAGTGGTCAGAGCATATGCAGATATATTGATTCTGAAGTTATTTGGTTTTTTATTAGTTTAATAGTTAAAGTCTATGTCAAAAATATATTTTGAGCTTACTCTTCAAGTTTGAGTCAGATAGGCGAAGCATGGTGCATATAAACTTTAATTTTATCCATATATAAAACTGACCTATACCTAAAAACATTTTTTTTTCATTTTAAGCAAGTTCTTTCAGTTCATATAATTTGTTTGATTTCAATTTGTAGAGTACATCTTAGTTCCCAATTTCACTTTTCTTATCCGAGTCATCTTTTTCCTTATTATCCTGTGAGATTAGGATAAGAATCATTACTACACTTATAAAGAAAATAACTTTTGCAAAAAGAAGTATATTTTCTGGGGGTAGCTGGGTAGCTTAGTTGGTTGAACGACTGCCTTCGGCTCAGGTCATGATCCCGGAGACCCGGGGTCAATCCCCGCATTGGGCTCCCTACTCCATGGGAAGCTTGCTCTCTCACTCCCCCTGCTTGTGTTACCTCTCTGGCTGTGTTTCTCTCTGCCAAATAAACAAATAAAATCTTTAAAAAAAAAAAAGAAGTATATTTTCTATAAACAGTATTTGGCCATGTCATTGCTTGTTTGAAGAGAGAAGAAAATGCTGGATTGAGATTGAGAGTTGAAAGTTCTGAGAAGGCGCCTGGGTGGCTTGGTTGGTTAGGACACTGCCTTCAACTCTGGTTGTGATCCTGGAGTCCCAGAGTCAAGTTCCACATCAGGCTTCCTGTTCAACAGAAAGTCTGCTTCTCCCTCTGACCCTCCCCCCTCTCATGCTTCCTCTCATTCTCTCTCTCTAATAAATAAATTATTTAAATATAAAAAAAAAAGTTATCAGAGAGAAGGGCTCCCAGTGTTTTGATTGCCTGATTTAGGGGATATACATGTACCCAAACCCCACCCAGTCCACCAACCTTCAGTCTTCAATGGATAAAGATAAAACAGAGATTAAAAAAAAAATCCAGGGAGGTTATATGTACATTTGATTTATCAATAATTTCTAAATATACATGCCTTAAATAGTATAAGAAAATAATAGGCTAAAAATATCCATTAAGACCATATAATAGGGGAAGTTAAACTAATCTGAGAAGTCAGGAAACATTTCATTTGGAAAGTAAAAAGTGAGTTGTTTTTGAAGAAAGAGAGGAGTTAACTTTGAACTTGTGAAAGTGACAGAAGGCTCAAGGCAGGTGGAACAGAATGATCAAGGGTTTGGTGACAGAATAGACCAAGGCGAATTCAAGAACCTGAAAGCCCATTAGGCTGTAGTTCAAAGGGCATGGGAAGGTAGATTCAGGCAAGATTCTGCTGAGTCTTATGGACTTTGTGGCCTTTCTACTAAGAGCAATGAGAGTCCATTGATATATATTAAAACTGGAAGTGGTGAAATCAATTGTCTATTGCAAAATGAAAATTTTAGAGGCTGGACTAGAGGCAGTTTCGTTCAGAGATGAGAGAAAGTTGGGGGACAAAGGTAGCATGAGACATGGAAAGAGGTTGGCGTGGTGGCTGAAGGCATAGGAAGAAGCAAATGGACTATAGCTAGAGTCTGGGAGTAGTAGGACTCGGTGGTGCATTGGCTATGAGAAAGGGAAAGAGTTAAAGCAAATTGTCAGTTGATGACACCTCATTTTATAGCAAATGGGTCATGGTGCCATGGTGGAAGACTTATTTTGGAGGCGTATCCTTTTGTTTTGTTTTGTTTTGTTTTGTTTTGTTTTTTTAAGATTTTATTTATTTGACAGAGAGAAACACAGCCAGAGAGGGAACACAAGCAGGGGGACTGAGAGAAGGAGAAGCAGGCTTCCCGCGGAGCAGGGAGCCCGATGTGGGACTCGATCCCGGGTCTCCAGGATCATGACCTGAGCGGAAGGCAGTCACTTAACCAACTGAGCCACCCAGGCATCCCGGAGGCATATCCTTTGTTTTGTTTTAACCACAGTCAATTCAAGGTAGTTTTGCGACATAGACGCGAAGACCTGGAGTTGGAATTGGATAAACCTGTAGAGTTCAGAGGGAGCATTTGTAATGAAGATATGAATCTGCAAATAATTTGCATCTAGGTGATAACTGATGCCCTGAGCTAGAAGGAGACCCTGTAGAAAGAAGAGGGAATAAAGAGAAGTCCCTGGCTAGATCTTCAGGGATTCTGCCATTTAATAGTAAAATAGTGGGTAATTAAGTCCTGTTAAAGAAATAAGGTTAATGTAGTGAGAGATATAAATGGAAAATCAGGAGAGTTGGGTACAGAGAAATGGCTAAGAATGTTTCATGTAGGGTCTCATTAACATTTTCAGATTCTGCTAAGAGATCACATAAGACAAAAGTCAAAACTCTCCTTTGCTATAGTCCTCCCAAGGTCATTGAGGACCCTGGCATGGGCATTGAGGTGGGCTAATGAGGCAGGAGCTAGAATATAATTGGCTGGAAAGCAAGTTCCTGGAAGTACCTGGAAGACGAGGTAATGGAGAACAGCAAGAAACACAGGTCTTCTCACAATCTGGATAGTAAGGGGTAGGATAGAGCAAGAAAGAGGGTGGGATGTGGTTTGCTCATATTTTAAATGTCAGATATTTATACAGGGTTGGAAGCTAATAGAATCCAAAGGGGATGAAGAAGTTGAAATATATGAGAGAGGGGGCTATGATATATAGTCAGCTTCCTAAGAGAGTGGATGATGGGAGCCAATTCAAGAAAGTGATTGGCCTTCACGAATAGAGCCAGCCCCTCAACTGTACCCAAAGGACAGATTATGGTTACATATAGATGCAAGTAGACTTATAGTTTGGTAGGTAGAAGATGAGAGAGTTCTAGTCTGAAAGTTTTTATTTTCTCTTTACATAGACATAATGCTATCTTCTATTGAGGAGGTAAGGATGTGTAAGGTTCAAGGCCCAGGGGAGAGAGTCTGAAAAACTTGTACAAAATGGAAGGATCAGTAACTGAAGAAATTGTGGTGGGATGGCCAGGCAGCTTCGAAGGCCTGAAGTTGCTGAATATGAATTTACAAAATCATTTTCCCCTGTGCATTATTTCTCAAGCTTTATGCAGCTCCTTGACTTCAGGCACAGAGAAGGGCAATTACAGATTTTAGGTAATGTAGAGTGGAAGATGTAGCTTCTAGTAAAGAAGAATCAAAGATCTGAGAGCGCTGGTTGATGCATGGTGCCCTCTGGAGCTTGAGATCACTGAGGATGATGGCTGAGTTTGGGAGAAAAGAAAACCATTGACCCTGGGAGACAAAAGAGGGAGGAGTAGAGAAAGAAAGAGAGAGAGAAAAGGGAGGAGAGAGGGAGGTAGAGAGGAAGGAGGGAGGAAAGAAACAAGGGAAGAAAGGAAGGAAGGAAAGAAGGGTTTCTGAAGAGGTTTATAGATGACAAGAATCAGTGAGAGAAGAGCATGATGTATTGATAATATAGCTGAAATGTATGAGCTTCAAAAAAGAGGCACTTGTTTATGGCTTACTTTATATTTTTAGCTTAAGTGGGGAGTGAAAAATACCTGAATGAAGCAACAGTGAGGGGCACCTGGGTGGCTGGTCCTTAAGCCTCTGTCTTCCACTCATGATCCCTGAGTCCCAAGATCAACCCCTGCATAGGACTTCCTGCTCGGTGGGAAGCCTGCTTCTCCCTCTCTGGCTCCCCCTGCTTGTGCTTGCTCTCTAGCTGTATTTCTGTCTAATAAATAAAATCTTAAAAACAAAACAAAACAAGGAAAACAACAAAAAAACAGTGAGCCAGGAGGGAAACCCTAGGCCCTCCATCTGAGGTGCCTAGATGGGGCAGGGGCATGAATACACAGACACCACATGAGAAGCCTGTAAGAGAAACAGGATTGTCAAGGGAAAACCAGGTTTCAGAGAAGGCAACAATATGGGTTTTTACCATATGGTTGCAGAAAACATGGCTGAAATGTGTGGATTTATTTAGTTCTGGGCCAGATTTTCTTATAATATGGAGTTCCAAACTCCTCATGCCACATTTCTTTCAATGAGTGAGAGCTGCTTTAAAGTGGCTTTACTTTGACTGCCCTAGATGAATGCTTTGGACATCAGGAGACAGAAAAGGCCATGCATATCCTGCCACACCGTTAATTACTTGCTATGGGGGAGGTTGTTCAATTCTTATCCCAGCTAAAATTTAAAAGAACAATTGTGGAGAACTGCAGAAGAAAAGAATGGATTTTTTTTTCCATGCACAAGAGAAGCAACTCATGTATGAAAGCAGAAGAAAAATTAATAGAATTCATCATCTTAGCCTTGATTTCCAAGATTCGGAAAGAGGACAATGGGAGCTCTCCATAATGCGTAGTAGCATTACTTTATGCAAAGAGAAGCAGTCCAGACTTGGTGCAATCGGTAGTGAAAAGCAAGTGGCGCCCTGATGAGTGTGTTTATCAAGGACATCTGCGGTGTTACTGTGTACGCTCAGTTGCAGCCTCTGTCATTCTTCTCCAGGCTCATTTAACATGATGGACTTGTTGGGCAAATCCTTCAGGTGGTAGGAGGATAGGAAGTGAAGGAAGCTTACTCTGGATCATGAAATACCAGATACTGGCCTCTTTCACATACCACAGCTCTTCCTTCTAACCCTCCTCAATCATCATGATTATTGGTAGGAAAGAAAATGATTGGCTCTGTGATGTGATTCTGGGAGTCTGTTGATCAGTTTCTCAGAGCACCATGGAGATTGTTCTAGTATAGTTGTCTGGTTTGACCTGAATTTTTGATGAGGAAGAAAAAAATGTTGGGTGCCTGGGTGGCTCAGTGGGTTAAAGCCTCTGCCTTCGGCTCAGGTCATGATTCCAGGGTCCTGGGATCGAGGCCCATATCAGGCTCTCTGTTCCTCGGGGAGCCTGCTTCCTCTTCTCTCTCTGCCTACTTGTGATCTCTCTCTCTGTCAAATAAATAAATAAAATCTTAAAAAAAGAAAGAAAGAAAGAAAGAAAGAAAGAAAGAAAGAAAGAAAGAAAGAGAAAGAAAGAAAGAAAGAAAGAAAGAAAGAAAGAAAGAAAGAAAGAAAGAAAGAAAGAAAGAAAGATTTGACAAGTTCCTGAACTCGCATCTCAGGAAATGTCATTGAGTCCTTTTTTGAATAACATAGTTCAGATGCGTTTCTCCCACAATGGCGGTGGGTACTAACAATAGTAGCCTGTATCAGTTTGGTGCTACTTGCCGTGCACCATGCTTTCATTTTTCAGAGTATACAACTGAGATTAAGGGTCGTTAAATGATCAGCCCAAGGTCACACAGAAAATTAGTGATAGAACTTCAAATTGTGGGCCAGACACGAAAACACCGTACAGTAACACTGTTCAGTATCATGAAAGCCACAGGCAAAATTTTCTAACAACTACAGCCAAAAGGATGAAATGGGTAAAGTTAATTTTAATAGCATATTTTGTTCTACCTAATAGATCCAGAATATTATCATTTAACGTATGGTCACTATTAAAAATTTATTGCCAAAGATATATTTATATTTCCTACTAAGTCTTAAAAATCTGGTGTCTTTAACAATGTGGACACATTTCAGCTCAGCTAGTGGCTACCATATTGGATGATGCAGTCTGAGACTCCATTTATGGAAACAGAGTCCTTTATCACAGGGTTTTACTGAGTTTATTGCAGGTTTTCTTTTGATATAAGTAGAAAGTGTACTTCCTGTGTGTGCTGTTGGTCTCTGTGATATAATGCGATGTGTAATGCCCATCCTGCGGTCTCTTTTTCCTGTGTGGCATTTATCCTTTAAAAGTGTATGTGTGTGTGTGTGTGTGTGTGTGTGTGCACACATATGTGTGTACATTTTCACAAGTCTCCACAAAATAATGGAGTTTTATAAGTACTTTATAATACAGAGTAAATAAAAAAAAAACAAAACAAAATCAAAAACAGAACCAGTCTATTGCCAAGGTCAAGAAATATATATAGGTTTGTATCCCCTTATTATTTGTTTTAATTGGGGTCATAATTTAATCTCTCTGGCTTTATTTTTTTGTCTGTTTCCTGTCCTTATGAAGTTTCTGAGAGGGCAAAATGGGATTATAAATTTAATATAATACCTGAGAGGTAGGAAGTGATTGATGTGTTAGCTATTATACACCTATATTTAAAATTCTTGTATAGATACTACCGAAGAGCAAGCAGAGTCACAAACCTTGAATACAAGAGTGGGGTATGCATTTTATGGAAATTGCAAAACAATTTTTTAAATAGCCCATATTTACTTGTGAGCACATGCCTTTATACTTATTTAAATTTTGGTTGACTATTTTTTTTTTTTTTGGTTAACTATTCTTCATGTGAGTACTCAAATTACTTTTGCTCTTTTTATACATTTATTTTTTGAGATCTGTTTTGAAGGGCCTCAAATGCTTATTGTCTCCAAATTTCTGCAGTATTTATCTTAAGGTGTGCAATTTTATGGGTAGAAAAAAATTACATTATTATATAACTTATGAAATTGTGGATAATTTTTATGTTTTTAATTTTTTATCCAAATAAAAAGCATTATAGGGGACTATAAACAAAATCATTGTTGTCATCATCTAAGCATTTATTTGAGCTAAGAGTGAGCTTATTTTACACTTTCTTTAAAAAAAATCCCCTTATAAATTGATGTCATAGAAAATAGTTGGTTCGACAGCTTTTAATCTTGGATTTCAGTGTACTAAAGTTATATGTGCCCAGTACCAGGGTCCTAACAAACTGTTTCTGCTCTGTTTACCATACCTAATAAAGAGCAGTCAACCATGGTGGTATTATCATACAAGATTATTGAGGGTCATACATAAATGTCTACCCATGTTGTTTTTAAAATTGAACAAACAGGTGGTTATTTCTCATTGATGAAAAAGTCACCCCGTATTTATAATTTGCCTTCATTCTCAATCACTGGTCTGTGGAAGATTTAAGGACATACCTATTTTATTTTCCCTTTGATCTAATCTTATTTTTGTCTGTCCATTCTTGTGCAGAGGTTACTACATAATAATTGTGCCTTTGAAGAAATCTCGTGGGAAATTTATCAAGCCATGGGAGAGTCCAGATGAGATGGAATTAGACGAGGTAACTGTGTTTTTGTTGGCTGTGTCTTTCATTAGTAATTTAATTTATTAAGCATATTCTTCCTCTGTCTGGGAGGAAGTCTAATCTGACTGGCTGGTAAGCTAGTTGGATGGTTCAGTGCTAAAGGCCTGGTAACCTCTAGGGATCCCAATGAAGGATTGTTTGCTTTAATTAAAAGACATATAGCTGCTGCAGTAGAGCTAACAACCTGTCTAATCTTTGCTGTCTTTAATATTTTTCCCCTTGCCCCTTGTAAAACATGATGCAAGGTGTAGAAGCTGAAGTGAATTGTGAGCAAAGACTTAATCATCACCGTCATGAATTCCAAGGTCTGCCTCATTACTGGAGCGGTAACTGAAGCTGTTGCAAATGCTAAATTCCAATTTGCACCAGAGTTCAGCATGACCTACTATGCATCCTTGACCAGTCTCCCACAGAATTACACTGATTAGCGCATTTGTCTTATTCTATATTTTGTAGGATTTCAGAATAAAAAATGCATTTAACTTCAGGGACCAAAACAAAACAAAACAAAACAAAACAAACAAACAAACAAAAAAACCAAACGCATTCCCAATTTTGAGCCAAGAAAGAAATATAGAACAAAAACCAGAGCAAACACTAAATGGTATGATTTTAATTTCGGAAATCTTACAACAATAGTAGGTGCATTTTAATTAATACTCTTTTTGCAAAAAGAACATTGGTTTTTGTTTTTTGTTTTTTTGGAAGTTAATACATAGTATGAAGAATAAGCCCTAAATATTATATATTCTACTTAGATGGGAAAACTGTGATCAGAAATGTTAAGCCAGGGACGCCTGGGTGGCTCAGTTGGTTGAGCGACTGCCTTCGGCTCAGGTCATGATCCCGGAGACCAGGGATCGAGTCCCACATCGGGCTCCCTGCTCGGCGGGAAGCCTGCTTCTCCCTCTCTCACTCCCCCTGCTTGTGTTCCCTCTCTCGCTGTGTTTCTCTCTGTCAAATAAATTAAAAAAAATAAAAATAAAAAAAAAATAAAATCAGAGTACCTTTAAAAAAAAAAAAAAAAAAAAAAGAAATGTTAAGCCATATCCCCAAAGGTCCAAGCAAATTAATGGCTTTGGGTCAGTCAAATACAGGAAAGACTTTGCTATTTTTAACATGATGCTGGTTTGAATCAAAATTAAAAGGACCCCACTTGGGGACATATGAGATTTAATTTGTTGAGTTTATTTACAATGTAGGTCACATCTTATAACCCAATCTGTTTTTATCCAGGTATTTTCTCTACCTTCAATTAGTGCGAACAAAGCAAGAAAAAGCAGAAATTCCTTAGCAGCATTACAGGAAGAGATGTTTATTTCATACATGTCTGCACTAAGGAGACTGTGATCTGACAGCTAAGGGCTGTTAGCTTCTTTTGGCAGACATATACCCTCTCTAGACATATGGTTCATCTTCACCCACTTCATTTATCTGAGTTAAACTTAATCAAGTTCAGATGGGAAGATGAGTTCAAGGTTAGGATTATGCTTTTATTTCAGTCTTTAATAATTGCATAAGCCTTGAAGGGGTGTAAAATGGGATATTATTTCAATAATGTCAAGTAATTTATGTTACTTTTTTCTATTAATAAAGCAGGAATAAAATCATTTTTCTATGTTAGAGGAATAGTAATCTCCCATCTGAATATGCAGAATGTCAGCTGATCTTTTGTAAACTTTTTTTTTATTTCTACTTTTTTTTTAAGATTTTATTTATTTGACAGAGAGAAACACAGCCAGAGAGGGAACTCAAGCAGGGGGAGTGAGAGAGGGAGAAGCAGGCTTCTTGCCGAGCAGGGAGCCCGATGTGGGACTTGATCTCGGGTCTCCGGGATCATGACCTGAGCCAAAGGCAGTCGCTCAACCAACTGAGCCAGCCATCCAGGCACCCTATTTTTATCTATCTGAGAGAGAGAGAAACAGTGAGAGAGAGAGAGAGAGGAGTAGGAGGAAGGGGAGAGGGAGAAGACGACTCCGTGCTGAGCAAGAGCCCGATGTGGGGCTTGATCTAGGGACTCCAGGATCATGACCTGAGCTGATGGCAGACATTTAACCAGCTGAGCCGCCCAGGTGCCCCCCTTTTTTAAATTTAAATTCAAATAGCCAAAGTATAGTACATCCTTAGTTTTTGATAGTCGGCGATTCCTTAATTGAGTCTATTCCCCAGTGCTTATCATATCATGTTCCCTCTTTACAGGTGCCCCTTTTAAAAACGTTTCGAAGCAAGGTATGCTTTTACTTGCAACTGACTGATCAGTTAATTCTGAGATTGTTATTATTACTTACTATTTTAATCAGCTCTCGAGTAAATTACTGAATTCCATTGGAATTGGTTTTAAAATACAAAGGTAACTTGTAGAATCTATGAATCTTTCCTCCTATTAAAAACAAGAAACAAAAAGCAAAAAGGAAGTTATCAAAGAATTAAGACCCAATCCAAAAATGATGTCAAATACTTTTAAATAATAACCTTTTCTAGAAATAGAACCGTTTACCAGCAATAAGAAGCTGATTCTCTTTTATAGCGAAGTTTTAACCTCCAAAATGCACAGCAGTGCTAATGGATTAAAGTATAGAGCTATATGACATTGGACTTTCCTGCAATTAAATTCTATGGGTCTGAGCTGCTGATTCCTGTAACAAGGGGTCATTTTAATCATCCCACAAGTTGTGGTGCATTAATCTGTATAATAGTTTGATAAAGAACACTATTAATTCAAAATTTTGGGGTCAGGATGGGTTGTTTCCCACTTTTCTTACTGATATAATTGAGACCACATTGTAGAATTAATGGTGGGAGAAATAAGATATGCATTGACTGGAAAATGAAAATTATTTCTGATAAAATACTAAAGCCCTTGATATATCTTCTGGAATTGCCTCCAATGCATTCTGTAACTATTGTGTAGGGTAACAAATGAAACTAGGCTATGGCCTCACTTTATGCTTACTCATCCAGTTTTTGATCCCTGCAGACATTTCCCCCTATCATGGATAATAACAGCATTGTTGTAATTTTATCTACAGCTTGGTACCGCCAGCTTTGACAAAGCAGTGTTCCTTTCTTAAATGTATTTGACCAAGTGATTTTTCAGAAAGGCCTATAATTCAAATCATTGAAACTGTATCATCGAATGTAATGGTAGCCTAAGGGGATTTCCACATGTATGCCTCACATCTAGACGCATAAAAAACGGAAAGAGGTTTCCTAAACAGAGTCACTCTCAATATTATCTTCTGAGCTCATTTATCCTTTGTCTGGGGATAATCTCCACGTAATAAATTCATGCACTGGAACTTCTGTTGTCAAGGTCAGACTGGGCAGAGCAGACGTTCATAGTCAAACTGAATTTTGGACAGAATGACTCATAAAATATTAGTTACATTTAATTCAGGGCAGGCCTTATAATATATCATAAGCTTTTTGTTGCATTTACTTCAAAGGCTTGCTGCTAAGTAATGTGGTCATTTGTAGCTGTAACTTCAACATACCAGGTAACTTTGGTGTCATCTGAGCACACTTGACCTGTTGAAAGTATTACGCAGGAAGCATCTTGTAGCCAGTAGGGCAAACTGCAGGGGCAGAGTTGATGTTGCAGGTTTGATCTTAAGGAAGGCTGCATTGCATCTAAGGAGCACCAAAAAAAACAAATACTTTATTCTAAAGTACTTCCTCTAAGTCTTCTAAAGAAACCCTAGCGAAAGGTCCTCTTGGAGATGACGGTGATATGGATGAATTATGATCGTTGCATACATGTGACTTATGGATGGAATCAAGCTAGGGCTTGATCAGTGAAGAGGAAGAGGGGGCATAGTCACAAAAACAACTGCTGCTAAATGTTTCTGATTAACCGACTTCTGAAAGCTGTTCAGCTCCTCTGCAGTACATTTGTCTTTAAAGTAATGGCTCATTGTTTACTACATATCAGTAATAACCTTCGTAATGACATTTCCAGTATGCTGTTAAATATTTGGCATTCAGGATTTTTTAAAATAACATGTGAAAAGAATCCAGGAAAAAGAAAGTACACATTCAGTTGCATTAATGAGAACAGATGCACAAAAATTACATATGTCTAAGTACAGACTGAGTTAAAACAATTTAGATTATCAATTTAGCTTAAATGTAGTATTTGTATTTTCTTGATATTGTACAACCATTAAGGAAACATAAATATAGTTTAAAAAATCCTTTACATGTAATTTTATTTTACCAGTTGAGCTGATTATATATTGCCAATTTCTGTTATACCTTTGTGTCTTTATTTATAAAATGGGGATATAGTAATAGCCTAGTTTATAAGGTTTATTATAAGGACTAAATGAATTAATAAATATTTAAGCTTTTGAGAACAGTGCTTGGCACCATCAAAGTACTTAATAAATATTACCTGCCATCGTGATTAACATTCTTATAAGCAAACCTAAACTTGACAACAGAATTGAAAAATATTGTGAAGTCTCTGCCTTGTTTTATTCCCTCTCATTGGCATGTAATTGATCAGCCTAACCGAATGTATCATCAGAAGGTCCAAATTTGCTAAACAAGCAGTGCCCAGTCTACTGTGGTTCTCGTAAAAGAGCTTATAGTTCATGTAATTCTCACTGCAGCAATAAACTCAAAGTTAAAGAAAACATTGGTACATTCTAAATTAAATTCCCAAGACAGTGTGGGCACAGTTGATCTCTATAACCCGAAGAGTTCTCACGTGTCTGATTCACATTTGGCCAGGCGAGCACACTTACAGCCCTGTGTAGTAGGGCCATCAGGTTCCCGACACAGGGACTCGATGTTTGCTGCGTCTAGACTCTGCAGCCATCATCACAGAAGCCTGGCCTTGGGAGCTAAGCAGATAGCACTGCTTTGGCTTTTGATCTGTCATTTCCACTTATATAAGAAGAGTAGCAAATAATTTCACCATAATGATTCCATTAGTACCTTAATTTTATTTATTGAGCAGAAGACAAGTTTCATTCAAAAACAAAACAAAACAAAACAAAACAAAAAAGGCAGCACAGACTGCTGTACACTTTTTTTCCCTGGTTGTGCCTTGTGAAATACCAATATATTTAAAGGGAGAAGAAAAAGCTAACTTCAACATTACTTCGAAATCATTTGTCATAAAATATCATTAATGTGACCTAATGAAAAAGGTGAAGGCAGAACAGGAATATTGAAATGTAAGTTCTACCTTTTTCGTTTAGAGATACATGAAGGACTTTTGTGTACCTGTATTTGTTTGTTTTCTTCAGGGTAATATTAACCTTAATGTTTATCTACCCTGGCTATTTCACCTGGAAAAATAATTCAACCTCTCCAGGGAACTACCAGCTCCAGAAAAGTTAATGTGAAGATAAATGGGAGGAATAACCAAAAGGTTATTTAAGGAGCCAAGAAACCAAGTCAAGTCACAAATTGTTAAATGAGTGATGATGTCTATTTAATATAAGTTTCAATTAAAACGTGGTCATTGAATTATGTTTCTGCTGGTTTGAGAGAATTTGTATTATATAAATGATCTCATTACTAAAACCATCTAAAATGGTACTAACCTCTCCAAAAGTTGATCATAATTGATGGCTTTATCTGAGGTCACTATCTGTTTAATAAATAACAATAATAAAGCCTGCATGACAGACTTTTGTGAATCAAGCTGACTTTTTCTTTAGGTTATAATGCACTCTTGCCCTCTGAGAATACCTCATTAGGACAGACAGTGATACGAGCTAGTACTGCAGGAAGGGTCTAACGGTCCTGTGTTTATAGCCTGGGACTTGTAACAGCAGTCTAACACCTCACTTTAACCGCGAGACCAGCATTTGAAAGATAGAACTGAGATTTAGTGACGCTGACACGGTGCGTAAAGTGTGGGCGGATTGTATTTGAGTTGTTCCCAGGCCCCAGTTAATTTCTCCCATTAAATAGTCATTAACTTGGGTTATCATTGTTTACATTTCTTTTTCTATTTCTCACTTTTTTCCTTAAGCTGCTTAAAGAGATAACTAGGAAGCGCAGAAGCATCCGGTATGGGAGAGAAGTTGAATTAAAGCCATATATCGCTGCCCACTTTGATGTTCTCCCTACCGAGTTCACCCTGGGGGATGACAGACATTACGGTGGATTTACAAACAAGCAACTGCAGAGCGGTCAAGAATATGTCTTCTTTGTGTTAGCGGTGATGGAACATGCCGAGTCTGTAAGTTAATTGTGCTGACGTGTGTTTCCTGTGGTGTTCTTCCACATTTTCATGAGAACATGGCTAAAGTTGGAGGATACATAGATATATCCATCCTACTTCTTTCTCGTGAACTCCTAGTTACTGCTCATGAGCTATCATCGACTTAAATGGAGCAACAGGCTGCCTACTCTTTAAACACTGCTGAGTAAGCGGCTTGAGATTTCATTATAAACAAGGCTGTGTCTCTAATGACATAGAATTTAGGTGGGCTTTTTGGCTTATGACATGTGAAACTGACAGGACATGGTTCTTGAAGCTATCAGTGGGGCACATATGCAAAGGAGAGTGATAGAACCATCATTGCTCAAAATCTTTATCATCCTTTAAAAATGACTCTTCTCAGGGAAGTTTATTTTATTACAATAGGAACTATCAAGTCCTTCAGATAAACATAGTGTATTTCCAGGTATTCAAACATGCTGACTGAGAGTGATTGTGTTTTATTCTCCTGCTAGTTTCCAGCAAGCCCACAATCTCTACCCAGATTCACAAGGAAGGTCTGTCTAGGAAAAAGGTAACACAGCCAGCTTCTTCAATTATAGCAATTTACCAATGACTTTATCAGTGAAAAGCCAAGAATGTTAGAAAATAATTCAATAAAACAGAGAATTCCTATGGTACTCTAAATAATGAGCTGTCTTTTTTTATGTAATTCATCTTGCTCTTATGTCGTTTTATGCTTCAGTTGCTATGAATGTTAAAAAAAGGAGAGAGAGAGAGAGATTGTAGCTGTGAGGAGGGGATGATTTTGAAGTGGTAGTTCCCATTAACATTCAACATACATATTCTAAGTGTGTCTTTCCAGGACGGGCCTAAAACCCATAGGCGTGCCGGCTCAATTGAGCCAGTAACTTCCCTTATAGAGGAAGTGGAGATGTATCAAAGATTTCTTCACTTGAGGTGTTAACACACAAAGCGGTGCTTCTCTTCACATGACTGAAGGAATTCCCCCGTGGAAAATCAAAACACAAAGGCAGCCTTTCTGCCTGGTTTACCTTTGTGCACAGAATGTCATTTGAAAACAAAGTGACAGGCTCCCTGGAATTCTAATGCACGGATATTCTTTTTTCTGTGGAAGGTTTTAAGGCAGAATATCAAGGGACTAATGTTAGAAATCATCTTTTTCTTTCTTATTTTTAATGACTTTTAGATATTTGAACTAATTTTCTTTACATACCTCTAAGCTGTTTCAGAAAGCACATTCAGACCACTGAGGCAGATCAGAGAATTCAGCAAACAGTAGACGCCTCAGCAGAGCATGCAGGCTAGTGGCACCGCTGCCAGAGACTTTGGTTTGAATTCTCCCAGATGTTTCTAGCATTTAAATGCATTACCGATGATGAAGAGTCTACCCTCAACCTTAGTATGTCATTTTACTGTTTCATTACTTATGCAATTAGGACTTTTCCCAAACAAATTACCTGGATTGCCCGTTGTCTGCATTAACTTTCTCAGCAGTGCCCCTTTATGTATAGCACACGTTTTCAGGCCAGCATCTACTTTAGAGAAAAGACTTGTATCCAACTAGTGTAATGTTGGTGGTGATGCCGTCATTTTGTAAGTCTCAAATTTTTATGAAAAATTGTTGTTAAGAACCTAACCATTCCTGGGATAGGCTAATAATTTTCATAGAGAAAATACTCACCCCTCAAGATGTGGGCTTTCCCTAACGCGTTATTGCCTCATATTAAGAGTATCAGAGGGCTGGTTTAGAATGACCGAAGGCTATCACCACATAGAACAAGTTTCAGTTTTCATGAGGCTGGTATCATTTTATGGATTTATTTTATTTTATTTTCATTTTCACATGTCTCTATTTCCTGATTTGGGTTGAAAATCTATGTGCTTTGGGAAAACCTCTGCCTAGATTTTTACCTTGGCTGACCACGATGATTATCTCAAGGGCCCTTGGTAAAGAATTTCAAATCACACAGTTTTGTTTACTTTTGTCTGCCCAGCAGTTGGAGTGTGACCTACAAGATGGAAAGGGGAAAGTATAAACCAAAACAGACAATTATACTTATATAAAAATCAGGTTTCTTAGATATTTAGTGTCTTTTCCAAGTCCTTACATACTACATCTTTTTGTTTTGTTTTGTTTTAAGCTGCTTCTGAGAAGGTTGGAAATGTACTGAATTTTTATCTTTTGATACATTAGCAAATCTGGAAATGTAGTCAGTCTCTCTCTTAAATACGGGGGAGAAAGCGGGAAAGTAAAATAGAATACAAGCATTTATTAGGGCATATGCCCTCCACATTGACCACTAAGGTTGGTGCACTTAAATTCAGAATATATGCCCTAAATTCATTCTTAAATGCAGATGAGAAAAATTATATATACTTCCTAATCATGGAGAAATGAGAATATTCTCTCATGTCTTGATAATATCAGCCGTTTGAAAAGATGAACATTTTGTTTTATTTGACAAAGATTGCTGGGAACTCATTAAGTACAAACCTCTGTGCCAGCTGCTTTAATACTTATATACTTATATACAAACAGTATATAAACTCCTACCTTCCTGGAGTTTATAGCTTCATTAAAGAAAATAAGGTATATGCACAAATAAAAAAAAAGGAAAATAGGGTTTGATGAATACCATTAAAAAAGGAATAGGAGACTACATGAAATTTTCCAAGTTGTTTTTACCTGTATTTTGTGAAGTGATTGATTATTTCCAGTTATGTAGTGGCAGCTTCACTGGAGATAGTCTTTCAATGGGGCCTTGGGGATCAGTCAGATTCCAGGACCTAAATGTTGTGGAACTTGTGAGAGGGTTAAAGACAGAGAGTAGAGCGTTTAGGGAACAGTAGGAAGAAGCTCACTATGATGGAAAATGTTGTGTGTGATACAGAAGTTTAAAACAAAATCACGGAGGCTCTTAAGGTCCATGCTAGGATGTCTTCGCTTATTTAGGAATCACCAGAGAGCCTCCTGAAGGTTTTACAGCTACAGCTTAGGATAACTCCAGCAGCAACAGAGACTGTTAGAAGAAAAAAGAAACTCTTTCTGTGCTCTGGGTGGGGAAGAATGAAGTCCTGAAGAAAAGCAGTACCCATGAGACTAGAAAGAGAGTTGAGTGACCTGAGGGTCATTGGCAAAATAAAATCAGTAGTTTTTCATTCCTAGGTATTGAGACGATGAGAAAAATTAGCAAGTTGGAAAGAGGGTATATCTAGCAAGCTAGGAAAGGGCACATGCAACTCTTAACTTGCAGGTAGACGTAGAAATCTCTAGCAATAATTGGAAATGAAGGTCTGGGATTTAGCAGAGTTTATTACTTTAGAAACGCTAATCAGGAAGTATTCTGCATAGAAGTCGGGAGTTAAAGGTAAGGATGCGCTACCTTGTCAGAGAAGGGAGAGAATGACCAGCACAAAATAAAACTTAAGAATGCTGGCACAGGATGGATCCAGAGGTGGTCATGATCAGTTGGCCAGATTAGAATGGGACCAGTTGAATGAAGAAGCAGGAGAACCAGTGGAAGGGTTTCAAATAAGACTCAGTCAACTAGGGCAAATCTGGGAAAGGTATCTGGAAGGGACTGAATAATCAGACAATTTGATTTAGCAAATGAGAAAGCGGAACTAGTGGTAGTGCTGGCGTGAGAAGAAATGAGGAGCTACTGGATCAGGTGGGGCAGCCCACGGGTGTGGGTTGGTCTCTATCGGAGAAGGAGAAGCTACGACCTTACGCAGGGGCACAGCCAAGACAATCCTGTGCTGAGGGAGCCTGAAATGGAACATAGGATGTTATAAAAAAATATTGTAGTATTCAGTCCATTCCTTCACCAAGTAACTATATATTTTTCCTAAATTCATTTAGGGAAAGCTAACAAATATAATTATATATTTAAAGTGTACAACGTGATGATTTGATGCATACATTGTGCAGTGGTTACCAAGATCGAGGTGATCAGTATATCCATCTGCTCACGTGGTTAACTCTGTGTGGGTACATGTGTGCTGAAAAATACTTAAGGTTTACTCTCAGCAGTTTCTAAATATGCAATACTGTATTATTGACTGTAGTCACCATGCAGTACATTAGATTCTCAGAACTTCTTATAACTGAATGTTTGTACCCTTTGACCTACATGTCTCCATTTCCCCCTCCCTAAATATCGACATTTTCCCTATAAATGTTTACTTTTTAAATTTGATCTCTTTAACTAGCTGATAACGTCTTTAGGGCTGGAACTATAATATTTCTCTTGATTTTCAAACAACATGTAGCACCTTGGGATAATGTAAATGCTCATTGGATATTTTATAAATTGTTAACTGTTTTCCTTTATCGTTCATAAGAACATTTAATATGTCATATATAGATCCCAATGAAAATGTGTCTGCAGAGTAATTTACACCATCAAAAATGATTTTATTAGAAAACATTTAACTCTGCAAGAGTATTTACATTGCAAGACCTCTAATTTTTCCTCCTTCCTCCCTTTTCTCCTACCTCTTCTCTCACTCCTTTCCTTCCCCTCATTTTTCACTGACATTGTTTCATACATTAAACATCACATCCATTAAGTTCTGAATTTTTGCTTCTTCTAATTCTATAGATACACTCGAGAAAGCCATTAGTCTATAAGTAACAGAGACTCTGTTTTTCCTCAGAAGATGTATGCAACCAGTCCCTACTCCGACCCCGTTGTATCAATGGATCTGGATCCACAGCCAATCACAGATGAAGAAGAAGGCTTGATCTGGGTTGTAGGTCCTGTCCTTGCAGTGGTCTTTATCATCTGCATTGTCATAGCTATCCTTCTTTATAAAAGGTAGGCTTGCCCATCATTTCTGTTGTAGTCTTGGTATCTCTTTTATGGTCATTATGTGATTGCTATTAATGAAATACTTCAGTGTAGTCCCATATTCATTGGAAAATGTTTCCGTTAGATTAGAATGAAATGTAAAGATTTTGCTGTTTCAAATCCCATTCAAGGGTGGTATAAACTTTCTTGCCCAGCATTCATGGATCCTAGCCTTGGTCTTATGAGCTACTTTATGCATTTCGAACACTTTGCACGGCGCTTTGCAAGACATGAGTACATTCACAAGCAGATAATTCCAAGCTTGCATCTGATTGCTTTAGATGAGTAAGTGCTCAACTTCAACATGGTTCTAGAAATGCTATTACAAATTGTACATTTATGCCCATTCCATATGTCTAATGAGTGCATGAGCTCAGAGCCCCCCCATAGGTAGTTCTCAAAACAGTAAAAGTAGCTAAAATTTGAGGATAATGAAGGAAAAATGTGGAAAAGAATGATTTTTTTCTTTCTCTTTCTATAACCTTTATTCCAAAAGTGAATTCTATTTGTGTCCAAAAAGGGATACAAGGTACCATTTTCCTTTAAAAAACTAAAACCACAAACTCGGCCTTTATATTCCCAAGTTTTGAACGGATTTATTGTCTTTAACTACAATTAGGATGCAAATAATTCACATCTACCCCATGTTTTCTAATCTTCCACCATTTTTCAATTACATTTCTGCCTCACTTAGAGTAAGCTAGATTTCTCCCTTAGTACCAGTCAGATGGAAAGAGTACATTAGTAATTCTTTCCCTAAATCCTTTCTAACTTAAAAAATATATGATGTTAAATATATAAAATTATAAAAATTAAAATATGTAATATATCCTCTTAAATATGTAGAATGACTAAATTTCGAATTATCTCCCTTTATATCACTTTTTTCTTTTCTTCCAATCCAAATTTTATTTTTGTGAAAATTTAATCTATGTTCCCATTTTTCTTTGTATCATGTCATCTTTCAGAATGCTACTGTGAAGATGATCACTTCTCTCTACTATGAAATCGCCTCCCCCTATAACCTTGGCTTTCAAAATCAGATGAGAATGTCTTCATTTTGATTCTTGCTGACATGTGTCTTCTGATAATCTTATTTACATTATTTCTTTTTCCTATTTATCTAGCTTCCTTCACTGGGTTTATATTAATTATTTCTGCCTGTATTCTTTTGTTAAACATGTCCTCCTTATATTCCTGAAATAGTCTTTTTTTTTTAAAATAAGCACTTCTCAACTTAAAGAAATATCCTTTATGACACTTGTCCTTTGCAAAACTTTCTTTTAACAGGCTGTATTCCATTTTATTTCAGTGTAAAGAGAAGGTTGAAAGAAAATATAAAGAATGAAATTCATAACCATAACCCATTAAATTACCTATCCCATTTTAGACTTAGGAAGGAAAGAAATATCCATCATTATTATTTTTTCCTGATCACTGCTATCACTCAGTTATTCATACTATATAAGATGTCTGAAAAAGCAAGTAACTGAAGGCCAGACTCTCTCTTAGATGATGGTTTCAATCTCCCATTCCCAATCCATGTTTTATCACTATGTATTTAGTTGCCTTTCTTGTGTACGGAGTAAGGGCAGGGAGCACAAGGTGCATATGCCCCAGGAAAATAACAAATCCTGAGTGGGTCCAAGCAGGAACTAGTACCCTGTTCTGTTTATGTGCTGCACTTATAACCAGAAGAGAATATAATAATAATAATAAAAGACTAAAAGTAGAATTATCTTTTTTTATGATATTTATTTTGGGGGTCAAACCCTACTGTGAGAGTCAGATCAGAAAGTTTTTGCTGATGGTTGCATTTCTAGACCATGGCACATGGCATTTTGTGATTATCCGAAATGAACAAAATGTTTGCTATATTTCTTAAATTGTTTTTCATTCGGCTATCTCTGGCTATCATTAAGTCGTGGCACTTAACAGGGTTAGGCATGGCATTTGTGAGCTTTGTAAATGTGAAGAAATAAGATTATAACCTTGATAATTTTTTAAGGAATTCTAATTAAGTGTTCCTTGCCTCATGTTCATGTGCTTGAGGAAAAATTCAACTCAGTTATATTTTTTTCTAATCCTACAGAAAGAACATCACATTTAAAGATTTTATGACTCTGTTAAAATAGAGTCGCATTTTAGTGTGTGCATATGTAAGCATCGTCTAATGCAATTGTTGGGAAATGCACACATCCTCGAATGCTAAGTATATTTAGCCAACCATCTGAAGGCCCATGAAGCATTTCTGAAATAGAAATGCTTGCTTCAGCAGTAAAGAACATTCCTGACTTGAAATTCAAGTAGACCCAACAATGTCCTTCTTGATTATCATGATGCAGTTCAAGAGGAAATCTTCTGTAGGCAATGAATAGTGTCTTTTATAGCTTAGATTCTGAGCAAAGTTAATTATATAATAAATACTTCATCCCACTTTTTTAGGTGCCTTTCAGTTTATACATGGGTCATTGGTAATGACTCAGAACTGAATATATCATTATTATTATTATTGTTATTAAATCTTAACTCACATTATCTTGATAATACCACTTACTACACACACACTTGCTTACAAAACTGCTTGCCATAGGGGTAGGTGTAGAGCTATGGACGGTTTATTCATATAAAGAAGCATATTTTATAGATCTGTGTGAAGAGACTGAGATTTATTCCTATTAAGTATATTGATGTGGAAGTAGTACATTCTTTTACCTGGAATTATATTCATATGACTTTAGTTTTAATCTAGTCATTTGTAAGCCTATAATACATTGATAATCAGTGACAAAACAACATCAGCTGAGGCTTTATAAAGACCCTGAAATATCTGCTGAACCAAAAGAAAATTAAGATATATTTGGTAGGTCTTTAGTGTGATGAATTTTCTAGCCCTATGATTTTTTTAAATTTTGTTCCCTATATGTGATATATACGAGCTTTAAAAATGTAAATTACAGAGATTAGATGGTAGGAAGGATTAGAAAAACACTAATCAGAAAGTCAGGAATCAGGAAACCTAAGTCCTAGCTCTGTGATTAGGTAGCTCATTGGGGTAGAAAGTCATGCTAATATTCTGGGCCTCAGTTTCCTCATTTATAAAATAAGTGGGTAGACTACATAACTGAACCTTTTTAATGATAATGTTCTATAATCTGACAACATAAAAACCCAAGGAACAGGATCATTGCTGTAACATTTCTACTTCTAGTGTGTATATCCATTCACTCCACCAAAAGAAGATAAAAGAACCCATAAAACAAAGGAACACTTAGATATCCCTCTACTGTGTATACTTGTTCCATGTGCAAGGCTTTTTAGTCCTTAGTTCTAGAATAGTCCAGGAGCTATTTATATAGAAGATATTTGAAAATAAACGTTAGCCTACCTATATGGGAAATCACTTCAAGATGGATGAGAAATATTTATTATGTACTACAGAAGAAAAGACAATATGGGTTAGGAGGTTGGAAAGCTCTAATGCACTATCTAAATGAAATTAACATCCTTAAATAGTAATAGTCTAGGGGCGCCTGGGTGGCTCAGTTGGTTAAGCGACTGCCTTCGGCTCAGGTCATGATCCTGGAGACCCTGGGATCGAGTCCCACCTCAGGCTCCCCTGCTCGGTGGGAAGCCTGCTTCTCCCTCTTTCACCCCCTCCTTGTGTTCCCTCTCTGGCTGTGTTTCTCTCTGTCAAATAAATAAATAAAATCTTTAAAAAAATAATAATAGTCTAACTTGAACAGGTATTGTGGACAGAATAAATAATTCCCATCCCTACCTGCAGATGTTCATGTATGAAAACCATAGGATAGATGGGACTAAAATACAGACTTCAGCTTTTCAAGCTTTCCCCCCAATTCCAACATTAGCCACTGCCTGTGCACTGTGCCGCATTAGTCTTCTCTTTTTGAATCAGCTTTACATATATTTCCAAGATGTCATCAAAAAAAGAAACACAGGTCAGGACTTTCTGAGATGCTATGGAGAAGTACGTTGCCATGTCCAACTGCGCTGGTCAAGGCTGATTGATCTGCCTTCTGGCCTTTGAGTAGATCCTTCCGTATACCTGAAATGCCTTTCCTCTGACTCCTCAGACTCTTTTCTTGGCCTGGCTGACTCTGAAACATCCTTTAGAAGTAATCTAAGATGCCAACTACTAAACCAAAGGCCTTTCTGGGTGCCCCCTCTTGCCCTGCTCTCTGGACCAGTCCAGGCTGCCCTTAGGGTGTTCCTCATCTATGCTCTTCAAGCTCTTTCTGCTTGCCAAGGTCACAGAACCGCCACATTGCTGGACTCGCTCACATCCTTGTCATTCTCGCCCCCACTAAACTCTATGCAAGGACTCTGCCATTTCCTGACTGTCATCCCTCATGCTTAATAGACTGCATGGCACAGAGGGATATTGAGTAATCAAATTTATACCAATTGAATAGTATTAACAAACTCCAAACTCACTCCCCTCGACTTGTTTACTCCATCATACGATATGACATTCATGTTGACTGGAAAGAACTGTAATCAAACCCTCAGCCTATAATTTAAATTTTTAAGTCCCCCAAACCTTGCACTAAATATACACCCTTGGGTGTGGTGGGTCTCACATCTCTGTGGAAGGAGTGAGTCACACACTGGTTATGCATTTGTTCATCAGGATATTCAGTCTTTTAATATACAAAATTGATAATTCACCAAGAAGTTCTCTTCCCTCCAAAGAAATAGATTCTCTTACAACTGACTCACTAAAGATCTCCTTGATTAAAAATGAGCAAGCTGGTGATGCCTAGGTGGCTTGGTCATTTAAGCATCCAACATAATCTCAGCTCAAGTTTCGATCTCATGTTCATAAATTCAAGCCCTGTGCTGGGCTTTATGTTGGGCATGAAGCCTAGTTAAAAAAAAATGAGCAAGTTATAAGCATAGATGTATGACTTTTAAGACCTGGGCACTAAGTAAATCATTTTAAAATGGCGAATACAAAGAATTAACCAGTGTGTTTGATATCACTTCCATTATTCACTTTGTGTGTGTGTGTGTGTGTGTGTATGTGTGTGTGTGTTTGTATAATTTCAATGTGGATTTCGTATTTTTGAAAGGAGATAGACCAGATTATCTTAAATGCAGATTCTTTAGAAACTCAGGTATATATTTCATTGGCATTAAGGCAGACTTAGTGTCTCTATTTTGGATTTGAGAACACACCAAATACTTTGCAATTCACCTCAACATGGAGATTACTTAGATTATTTATTTAGGTAAAAGTTATATTCTCTGCATTAAAGAACATAGTTATATAAACAATGCACATATTATCACATGAGCAAAAGCTAGATGTGTTCACAGACAGCAGCTCCTCTTTGACTGGGAAAATATCTGTCATGTCAATGGCTGGTAATAAAAGACTTTCAAGATTAGCCCAGCAATATAGACGGGTCATGCTCTGTAGATTTATAATGATGAGTATTACTTTTTCCAAAACTGAAAATGTATTTGATCTTTTATTGGAAAAAAGATTTATGATAACCTTACTTGTTCAAAGGAGTTTGAGGAAATCATTTTTGCCACTTTATTACCTTATTCTGTATTATACCATCGTGCACATTTTTGTGCAGTTCAATGCAATTTGCAGATATTTTATATCAATAAAGGAATGACATACCTCTTAGTTAAAGATTTCATTTTAGATGAACAAATTTCTTATATGGAATTATGTTGTAATCCTATTAAGTACTTTAGTAGTTTCCTCACGGCATGTATTGTAGAAAGCATATTATATCTCTACCATCAGACGCTTTCTGGGAAATAATTAATTGTGGCAATATTATGTAGGTTGATGGATAAAAGTGAGTGTGACATTAACATATGCATAAAAATGCTTTAGTTAGTTATGTACCCTCATGTCCTCCATTTAATTCATAGAGGCCTTTAAAGTTTTCATACACTGTCATTTCCCAATGTGCGTCAGTCAATGTGTCCCTGCTTGTAAGCAGTGTTTCTTAAATCTTGGTTGTCATAGTTACTCTTGTTACCACTGGCCAACTAACATTTAGCCTTTCTTTTTCTTTTTTTTGCTGCATTAAAATGGAGCAGTAAACCTGACAGGTGAGGACTAGAGAACAAACCCCTTTAATGCTCAGTACTAGATACCAGTAGCCTTTGGAAGTATCGAGGGGGTGAGGGGGGAAGTTGGATATAAAAGTGGAAGATGGACAAAGCCTAGTTTATAAAATATTAAAATTATTGGTATTAAAATGATTCTGGGGAAAATAGTTTGTCTATATAAAAAGAAATAACAAATTACCCAAATTTAGCAGGTTATGAAATCAGTCTGAATTTTGTTTTAATGAGCATTTGTATGTGTTAATGTGTCTACAGAATAGAAATGTGAGGTGTCCCATAAAATGTTTGTTTTGTTCTGTTTGTTTTTACTCAAGACCAATTTTTAAGTTTGACCTGAGGTCATCTCCTGATCAGGAACACTACTGGCATTTTCATGTCCTGCAACTATTGGTGACTGTGCCTTAGTGAAAACTCTTACATAATTTCAAATTATTTTCCATGTTTTCCAGACTCAACTCATAATAGCAACAGCAAGAGTAGTAGTAGTACCAATAATAATAATAATAATAATAATAATAATAATAATGATGGTAAGACTAGCTATCTGTGTGATTATTGAATGACTGGTCCAAACTAACCTTCTACCTTTCTAACTTATATCTATATATCCAAATGTATATTTATCTAACTGTATATTCCTGTTTATATCAATAGGTACAAATTTCTGATAAAACTTATACTAAGAAAAGGGTCTCAGTGCTCATCTCAATCGCCTTCCTCCCAATAATGTATTTCAGTAATTCCTAATGCTTGTTTCCTGGCCCAGCAGAAAAAGCATCAGAATCACCTAGGAACTTGAAAGAATTAGAAATTCTTAGACTCCCTATCCCAGATCTAATGAATCAGAAACTCTGGGTCTGGGTTCAACAGTCTGCACTTTAGTAAGCCCTTTCTGGTGGTTTGGTTGCATGCTAAAGTTTGAGAACCATGGCTGTATTATTTCCCTAAAATCACTTAACACTGGTCAGTAAGCCATTTTCATTGATAGAAAACTTAGTACTTCTGTAGGGTGTTTTTTTTTTTTTTTTAATATCACTAGTTGTCATTAATCCAGATAAAAACACATGCAAAATAGGTTTGTGTTTGTTTCATTTTTTAGTTAAAATCTACTTTGAACCCACTTAATATACTCAGAGATTTACCTTCCTGTTTAATACTGTCCACATTTTATAACATTATCACTGCCTTCTTGTTCCATTAAGATGAGAGAGTTGGCTCTCTCTTTTTTTTTTCAGAACCACTAATTAAACATTTATTGAATATTTAAGGTATTAAAATGAGTTTATAATTTTCTTAATTAAATGATACTTTATGTATTATGCTTTAGAATGATCTAAATCATATGTGGGTAACTTTACAAAGGCATACATCTAATGTATACATGAAAGGACTAGAAATTTTCTTCAATAACTTTATTCTTTATAAAGTATATAAATAAGTAAAACAATTCAACTTCTAGAGAATTGCAACATTTAACCTAGACATCATCATAAAATCTTCTTCCAAAGAAATTGAGAAGTATTATAGCTGACTTCCCCAAGAAGGTACACTTCAGTAGTGACAGAGTGGGGTTATACTCTTAAATGTGTCAGAATCATAAAATGTTTGAACTGACTTATTTGAATTTAATAGCAGGGATTTAAGATAAATATATCTGTCTTCCAAAAGCACATATGTCTGAATATCTTTGTTCTAAGGGGATTCCCTCCCACGTTATCCCTAAATGAGAGCCAGGTGAGAATAAATGAAAATAAAAAGTCCCTTAGACCACAGAGTAGACTTTTTTATACAAATCCACAACCCAAACCACCACACATTTTTATATTACAAGCAGTTTCCTCCATATCTGAAGTATCATGTGACCTTACATTTCCTTCTCACTCATACAGCTCCTACATGTGGTAGATAGTTCTCTCTGCAGGACATAAACGTACAACAGGACTTTATAATCTTAATAGAAAAAATAAAATATCAAGGCAAAATTCATATCATTTTGGAGTCAATATTCTTTGCTTTTTTTCACATTGAAAATGAGAGTAATGAGACCTCTGCAAACTTAGGAAAAATGTGTGACTTTTTTCTGTTCATACTGGGCCTGATTTAACTCATCATATGCCTTTTAATACTGTATACTAGGAAATTCTATTTTTGAAGCTCTTTACATTATTACCAATGATGACCAAACCTTGCATCCTGCAAACATTTCTTAGAAGTCCTTTCTGTTGGAAAACAACCGTTTTAGCACATTTATATTTAAAAGTAATGTAATAAAAGTGTGAGCAGCCTGAATTATCCATGCCGTGGTCACCAGAACTAAACTAAGCAAACCAAAATTTGAACGGCTGGTTTCCTGAAATGGCTAGGACTTTTTGGAATCTGAGATCTTGGAGGCCGTTTATTTGAACAGATGAAGTGAGAAATAAGTTAGTTATTAAATGTTAGGGAACCCCCCACACTTGATCACAGGTATAAACTGCAATTTTAGTCCCAAGCTCTGGGTTTTGAGATCCATGTGGACAACAAGATGTGCTGTTCACCTTGTCTGGCACCAAGGAAACAGAATAAGTTTCTTTAGAGAGTATTCTTTTCTATCCCTTTGTCTCAGCATCCCTCAGCCTGTCCTCAGTGAAAAAGGAATATGCCCCACAATACCTGCAAGAGCGACCTAATTGCCCTTCCTAGCAGCTTCTACATCTAGTTGCATGATCCTGCAAGAATGACACTTTGAGAAGGGACAGAAATCCAGGTTTGGGCCACTAGGTCTGGCACATCAGTGAAGAAATATGTCTGTGACGACTGGTGGGGGAGAAACCAACCAATAAGCAAGTGTAGGAGGTGCCCCTGGGGTTCCCTGAAGTGGGGAGACAAGCTGGGGCAGCCGTTGGTGGCATTTCATTAGCCCATTTAGCATCTCTGTGCCCGGTGATAAAATGAATCTCTGTGAGGGAAATAGCCACAGCCTAATACAGGGACATTTCTCCTGCTCTGAAACTGGTCACCGTGTCCTTCTTTCACAGGGTCTTCCAAGCCACTCTTTCTCTTTCTTCTCCTATCTTTCTTGACAGCTCTCAGTTCTGATTTTCCTTACCTTCTTTTGTACTCCATACACCTGGAACCCACAGTGCCTTTGCCACGCCTTAGATTCACTGCTCACCTCTGACTGGTGGGATAGCTTGGCGGGACGCTCTGTACTCAGCCTATACCTGACACCTTCAGGGAGAAACAGGAGATCCCAAGACAGGTTCATCCAAGGTTCTGAGAGAGGAAGTTGTCTAGCTGGGCTCACTCAAGAAAAGCCATCCCATCCACACCGTTTTGTGGAAGGCGTTGCACTTGAGCAAATCAAGTGTGCTTTCCCTTTGCATCTGTCTTCCCTCCATCCCCTGGTTAGTTTTACTTTATACAGATGAGCAGAGAGGAAAGAAAGGCTCTGTAACAGGAGCCCTCTGGCTAACCATGGGACGACCTGGGTGGCACTGAACGAGGTCCCATTGCTTCAGCAACACTAATGAGCTGTGCAACAGTCATATCAGAAAGGGAAGGAGTGTTCCTTGAGACGGCTTTGCCTCTTTCCCCAAAGAAGAATGTCTTTGTTTTGAACAAGGGTGAGATGCTAGGATTATGACTGCACCCCAGGGATTGTTGGAATCTGTATTTGAATAATAAATACAAAATAAAGCACCACTTAAAAGGGCTTCCATTTCTTCCATTTTTAATCTAATTTAACCTTAAAGAAAATATGTAGCACTCTGTGTTAGGGGGATTTGAAAAAATGAAAAAGAAATCTAATGGAAAAAAATTGATCTTTCTTGCATAGACATTTGTTAATATTACATTATCACACCCTAAATAAATGTATTTAATAAAACTGTACACAGTAATTAAAACAAAGATGAAATGAATTGTGTGAAGAATTACTCATAACAAGGCACTATTAATGGTTCCTATGCCATAAATAATCATTGGAAGAGTGAGACACAGTAGGTAAAAATTACTTTTTCTCTGATCTTTCTGTGATTGACTTTCATTAATGAAATAGTAATCACAGCTTAACACCATAAACAGTCAACACTGTAATTTGAAAGAGAAAGGGGATGCTGGTCTTCTACTGTGTTAATTCTCCTCCGTAGGTGTGAGGCTAACTTGGAATCTTAGAGCACACTGTGCCTGTCTGCCTTATAGGAAAATACAGTGCAGGCCTTCTGTGCAGCTATCAGTCATATATAACTCTGGAAAGAGGAAAGAAGGGGTATGGCTGTAGCTCTTCAGCTCAAGGCTCAGTAGTTTCAGAGGTTTTCTCTATGGTGAATAAGTTCGTGGTTATGGGCGGTCTGTTAGTGTTGCCTGTTATGGGTATCCTGTCCCGTTCCTCACAAATAGTCCTGTCCTTTTCCTCACAAATTGAGACAGTGGATGAAAGAGATTTGCTGAACAAGGACCCAGGGTTATCTCTCTAACGCCCCCTTAAAGCCTAAGGCAGAGGCAATGAAGAATTTAATTCTACAGCAGACTTTGAGATCATTCACTTAAATAAAAGTTCTAGACTGGAGCGAAGAGTCTCGGCCAAGAGAGGAAAAGCAAACTGAACAAGGTTCCAAAGCTGTGACTATCCAATAGTTTCAAACAGAAAATTGGGAGGGAGAAGGGAATGTACTCTCTGCTTTTTAAATGTTTCTATTGCTTTTTTTTATCTTATTCTTACATTTTCAAAAATTTTCTCCCTATAGGAAGAGGGCAGAGTCCGAGTCTAGAAAGAGCAGCATACCCAACAGTAAGGAGGTCCCTTCCCACCACCCAACAGACCCAGTAGAACTGAGGCGCCTTAACTTCCAAACACCAGGTAAGAGACAGGACTCAGCTTGTCCATGATACAGTATTTCCAGAAAGCTTTTGGTCAACTGATGTTGCTTTGAGAGATAAATGCATCACTGTATTTAGAACAATTATGTTGATCCTGATTTTTAATTGTAATATTATTGAGATTTACCGTACATAAGTCTTGAAGGAAAAAAAAAAGTTATATTTGCAGATCTGAGGTAGACAAGAGAGTATAATACATCTTCAAATTTTAGAAAAACTATTGTCTTGCAAGAATATCTACCATTTTACGGGTTTAACACCCGTTTTTATTTTTTTGAAAAGTTTATTATTTTGAATGACACCTATCTGAAAAGAATTCAGTTTCTCATAAAGTGAATAAATGGATGGATAGATGTTGCATCATTTATTCCATGAGGAAGGAGTAGGTTTATTTTGTGTGTTCCTATTAAGCTGTGTCTATGTTTTGCTGTAGAAAGGGATGGGTGTGAGGAGGAAAGAAACAAAGTGAGAGGAAAATTAGCTTATTTTCCAATATTACCTATACTGCATGAAACTGGCCAGTTTAGGTTTCTTACAAGGAGGCACATGAAGTGATAAGGATAAGAAAAATACGCTTATTTCTTAAAGAACATGAAGTGCTTCAACAGAGCAAACCTGCCATCCCCGCTAAGGGAGATTTTGTACAGTATTAGTAATTTGAGCATAGCTATATTTTGCTTTCTTTCAAGTAAAGTTTATTTGTACCAAATGAGTGGAAAATAATAAATAGTAAGAGATCCAAAAACATAAAACTGAGTGACACTGTCATAATACTTAAGGATGATTAAGAAAGTCAGGAGCTGATCTAAGAAATCTGCTTACAATTTGGTTGAGCTGTTGTTTGCCAAATTGTCGGCAAATGTGTCAGATGGGCAGCCTGACTCGCAGTAGGACACATGCGATTCTGTTAAACTTCACATTTGCAGTGAGTTACTTTGATCTGAGTACAGCGTATTGTATTTGGCGTATTCTCTCTTGTACATGTAGGTGTATCATGGTAACTAGTAACACATCAGTTGCAAGAAGCATCTGGAGTTTTCAAAGTGACTATACAAATCTTCATCATAAATGTGGGTCATTTCTGAAGTTCTATCTCAAAGGAGGTTAGACTTTTTAAAAATCAGGTATTTTTTAAGATTTTATTTATTTATTTGACAGAGAGAGAGATCACAAGGACACAGAGAGGCAGGCAGAGAGAGCAGGGGAAACAGGCTCCCTGCTGAGCAGAGAGTTGGATTCGGGCCTTGATGCGGGCCTCAATCCCAGGACCCCGAGATCATGACCTGAGCCAAAGGCAGAGGCTTTAACCCACTGAGCCACCCAGGCGCCCCTAAAAATCATTTTTTTAAAAGCAAAGATATACCTGTAACAGCATAAAGGTAGAAGAAAATATTCATTAGCCAAAAATCTCTTGTATGTATTTTTTTAAAAGGCTGTTCAATGCAGACTTCGCATATGTGATGATGATTGAACAAATGTATGCAGTCCTCTGGGATTATTGTATCTCATAGATGCTCCCGACTGAGTCTCTGTCTAGCTACCCCATTAAGGCAACTGAATATGAATTGAGTTTCTGTAGTAAACCTTCTCAGTTCACTTTCTGAAATAGTATTGCACTGATTTCTTTAGGCCTTTGGAAACTTTTTAATAATAGACCCAGGAATTCATGTACTTTTCAGTTTGGCCAAACCAATGTATGGAGAACCTAAAAGCCACAGAAATAATGAGCTGTAGGATTTCTTTACAAGAGCAGCACGTTGTGGAAATGGAGAAAATGATTATTTCTCAGTACCTTGATGCTCTGTCTGGTCTCTTCTGGCTTTTATGTGAAGTGTGATCTGTATTGGAAACAACCTTGGTCTTCTAGGAGAAACAGAAACATGGTATATGGTAAATGGAAAGTCAAAGAAAGCCCCAGAAGAAAGGACCCGAAGCAGAGCTTCCCCTCATCTATTCCGGCACCAACAGAGCATGCTTCCAGTCATAAATAGGAAACATGGATGGGAACTGTGTAGAAAGGATTATTAGCAGAGTGCTGGCAACTACAAACAAGGAAAGGGATAGAAATGACTTCAACTAAGAGACCTCCACCTAGAAGTACTCACTTTTATGGGCAATTTTGCAAATATTGTCAGATAAAAAAATGAAAGTTTATGAAGAATCTAATTTTCCCAGTGTATATGGGAATATTAAATCCATTTATGGAGAGAGCCTCTTAAATTTCATGGAAGTCCCTGGAAAGGAGAATGAATGTTGCAGTTGAAAGGACATTGCTTATCTCATCAATAGCTTTACAAAATTGAAATGGGGCCTAAGTTTATAGAAGGTATTATTTAACTAAAGTTAGACTTATTTCATCAAATGGGTGATGTAATAAAGTGGGCAAAATGAATAAGGAGGGAGAAAGAGATTTAATAGAGGAAGAGAATAGAACAGGAGAAATTGTCCTAAGGTCCCCGCATATCTGCTCACTGAGGAAACGCTATGTTGTGCTTTAGCTCAGGGAAGCAACCTACTTGAGCTTGATGTGTGGAAACAGTCTGTTTGCCTCTCAGGCTCAGTGAGATGGCCTGCTGTCCTGAAAATCTCACCAGTTGACAAAGAATCACCTATTAATGTGAAATTCATAAAAATATGACCATTTGTTTCAACCACTACAGATTCTATGCAATGGCTACAAATCACCTTAATTACCTGCCAGTAGGAATAATAGGTAGGGTGACCAAATAAACTTTTTTGTGCTTTTTCCTCTCTTCTTGTTCAGAAATAATCAAGGGCTTTCCTGGATGATGCAATAAAATAGCCCCTTTAGTAGATGTTACGCAGCAAATGATATGACACTCCTTAATTTTTGTATTTTAAACGCTTTCACTGTCTGAAATGTGCCTTTATATATATCATACTTTTGGAAGTAAAATTGTCCACAAACATAAAATTTGACAATTCTTTTTAATGGTATGCATAGGTAAGGAATTAACCACCCACATCTTTACTCTGAATGACTTTCAACTAAATTAAAAAAACAAACAAAACAAAACAAAACAAAAACCTATGATTCATATATCAGCGCCTAGTATCTGAACTTGTTCATGAAAGCAAGTTCACTTCCAATTCCTGTGGATCTGTTGAGGAAGATAAAATATCACAGATTTCCATTTGAAATTCAGTAGATATTTCAGAAGGTAAAAGAAAGAAGCACATCATTTAGTTCACTAATTCTATAAATTCTTCCTTCCCTTTAAAAAAATATCTTGGGGGGCGCCTGGGTGGCTCAGTCACTAATTGTCTGCCTTTGGCTCAGGTCATGATCCCAGGGTCTTGGAATTGAGCCCAGAGTCTCCCTGCTTGGCGGGAAGACTGCTTCTCTCTCTCTCCCTCCCCCTCACTTTCTCTCTCTCTGTCAAATAAATAAATATGATCTTTAAAAAATAAAAATAAAAAAATAAAAATCTCTTGGGAATGGAAAAACTATGTACTTTTTAAAGTATTTATTCTTGTTGAAGCCTAGTATATAAGGGGGCAGATGTTTTTCCCTCAGTTCTACCCTATAGTCCAAATGTATTGAAAATGTATTGCAAATTTCCTATAAATACAGTATTCTGAAAGTTTAAATACTTAAAAGAAATACACCCTTCACTTTAGCACCACAGACATATCTATGCCAGGGTCAGGAAAAGGAAACATCAGATTCCTAGCCACTGTCTCTCCGCTAAGGCACAAAGTAAAGACAGAGAAATGTGTTATTTTCAGTAGAACCATCTATGCAAGGTTGTGGGATATAGAAAAAAACATTGCTTTACCACACTTTCCAAATTTTGGATGATGGTCTAGTCACTGTATTAGTGAAATGCTGTATTCAAGCATCTGAACAAGGAGAGGAAGACCAGCATCTTCCTAAGAGCAGGTGGTACCTCTCTTTGTGGGTGTTTCCCATGAACATGTTTATTAGCTAAAATGCGGTCTGTTGGAGTTGGCGGTATTCAAATAATTTGTGTTTAGAACTTAAATCATCCAATCTATTAAAATATATAGTTGACAGTAGTCATCATTTTTTGGTTTACTGGGTCAGTAAGAACTGGTATGAAGCATGTAGTTCAAGCATCATTGTTTGTATCACCCATGACCTACAAAACTAGAGTCCCAAATATATAAGAAGGTATCATTTAGCTAAGTTAGACTTATCACTTCAAATGGAAAATGGAATAAAATGAGAAAAGGAGAGAGGAGACATTGTAGAAGAATTTACTAGACTTATTAACTGCTAATCAAGTTTTACAAGTCTTTAAGCTCTGCAGAGGAAGGGAAAATACTCATTTATTAAAAGATTATTTTATTTTATTTTATTTTATTTATTTATTTTTTTTATATTTTAAGATTTTATTTATTTGACAGAGAGAAACACAGCCAGAGAGGGAACACAAGCAGAGGGAGTGAGAGAGGGAGAAGCAGGCTTCCTGCCGAGCAGGGAGCCCGATGTGGGACTCGATCCCGGGTCTCCGGGATCATGACCTGAGCCGAAGGCAGTCGCTTAACCAACTGAGCCACCCAGGTGTCCCTAAAAGATTATTTTAAAACAAACCTCTAGTAATCCTCATACATCTTTGAGGACAGCAGTAGCTGGGTATGCACTAAGATGAGTTGATAGATGAAGTACATGTTGGACCAAAGTGAACCATGTCCATTAGCCTAGATTGGGAGGAAACTAAATATTGTGTGTAAAAAAAATGTTTCTAAGTCTTCTTGTAGCCTGTACCTCAAATAATTCTTGTTCTTAATTATAAAAGCAATGCATCTGTTTTGGGGGAATTGTGTAAAATAGAAAATAAGCTTCTTAGCCTTGTGGTACAAGGTTGTGGCTACACAGGTGTTCATTATAGTGAATATTTTGTATGTTTGAAAATTTTAATAAATTGGAAATGATGAAAAGAGCATATTTAGAAAATAGAAATTACTTTTTATCTCCCCACTTCTTATTTTTCTTCTTTTGGGGGGCATATTTAAAATACAAGTAAAAGATTCCCTATAACTATTCCAAATTTACCCCTTCAGGAATAGCTATCATATACAGCCTCATGATTTTTGATATGTACATATAATTCTTTAATTGATAGAAATGTATAGCAGGTATATACATAAAAATTTCCTGTTTTAACATTTTTTTAAGATTTTTATTTATTCATTTGACACAGAGAGATACAGTGAGAGAGGGAACACAAACATGGGGAGTGGGAGAGGGAGAAGCAGCCTAATGCTGACCTCCAACCTAGGAGGACCTCTTGGGATCATGACCTGAGGCAAAGGCAGACACCCAACTGGAGTCACCCAGGTGCCCCGTTTTGAACATAGACCTTTACCCACGTTAGTGTATTGGGTTTTATCTCCGTCTTAGCGGCCAGTGATCTTGACATTAATCACTTCTACAGATGACACAAAATGTATTGACTCATTCCTTACTAATGGGACCTATTTTCCACATTTGACTCTTGCAAATAATACTAGTAAGCAGTACTAAGTGCACATCTTTTCACATCTTTGTTGTTACCTCCAAAGATTAGACACCTGGAAATGCAAGTACAAGGTCCTAGGCTAGGCACATTTACCATTTTGATAGAGATTGCCAATTACAGATTTTTTTTTGAAATATTATAAAAAGCCTTTACCTATAGGTGGCAGGTCCTCTGATCCCTGGTTTCTAGCGCTGGACAGAAGACTAAAATAAATATAATATCATCAAAAGATGATGATATATAAGAAAACCAGAGAAGCTACTGATATGTGTTCATATGCCAACGAAGCAAAATCAGAATCTCAGCATCTCAGAGAAATAAGCTTTCTCTCAAGTACAAACAAAGATATAAGGGAACCTGTAGCTAATAGCACCAGGTAGTAAGCCACTCATCACCTTTCTCTGTGACTGAAATTCTTCTTCTCTGCTGCCTTTGGTTGTCTTGTTGGTTTCCATCAGAAATGTTCTTTTTTTTTTCCTTTGTAATTCTTTGTACCTCCTTCTCACATCTCTCTCTCTGCACCCCTCCCCCAAAAAACACACGGATAACCCTTCAAACAAAAACCACAAAGACTTCAGGCGTTTGTGATTTCACCTATTAAGAAAATAAATTTAAAAATTGATGATCAGATGTTACAACATTAAATGCCTCATTTTCATTCAGAGGATGACCTTAATATGTTTGCCCTAAAGTGTACATGGATGAGAGGTAATTGATGGGCTGTAGAAAACAGACACAAACTGGGAAAAGCTATGTCAGAAATAGCAGTATCAGCAGCAGAAATGTCTGCCCAGCAACTGCGTGGGCTTTAAAAGCTTCTGAGGCATCTTTTCCGATCCATTAGTGCTATTAATTGGATCAGTGCTAACAAGATCCATTTTACATGTACTTATCTTCATATTTGTACTGTAATAAACTTACATATATGACCTTGCTTGAGAACATCGTATGTGGGAGCACCTGGGTGGCTCAGCTGGTTAAGTGACTGCCTTCGGCTCAGGTCATGATCCCGGAGACCCAGGTTTGAGCCCCACATCGGGCTCCTTGCTCCGCGGGAAGCCTGCTTCTCCCTTTCTCACTCCCCCTGCTTGTGTTCCCTTCTCTGACTGTGTTTCTCTCTGTCAAATAAATAAATAAAATATTTAAAAAAAAGAACATCATATGTGTTCTTTGTATATATTAAAACCTTGGTTCATTGACTAGAAATAGTAAATATCTGATATAAAGAAACATGGTTTGTTCAAATTCTGAATTCTGAGAAATTCTCCATAAAAATGAGTCTTATTTATGCTATCCCATGTTTGCCTAAAAAAGTGCCCTTGGAACATCTTTCCCTTTATGATGATCTTAGTCATGGATTAAGTCAAATTGTCATTAATGTTCTGCTATGTAGCAATTATATATTATAAATAAATACCATTTTGATAGAGATTGCCAATTACAATTCATTATTTATTTGTGAAACAAATTGCAAACATTGAATATTTGTATTTCATTCACGGTATTCTAAATGGCACATAAATTATTTTAAAATCTGACTGATATTTTATGAACTAGGCTTCTCACTGTGACTGTTAACTTAGTTAAATACATTTTTAATAGAGATATATCACTGATTGGATGGACAAAATACTTTCTCCCTGTTCCATCATGACCACAAATTGTTCTCCAGAATTTATCATGGTGTTTTGTTTTGTTTTGTTTTGTTTTAAGAAGAACCATGAAGAGAGTATTGTTGAATCATCACACATATATCCTAACAGAAAAAATCATCTAGTAGATGTTCCACCACCCCCTAAAAAAAGATGTCCCACTAAAGCAAAGTAATTATAAAATGGCTATTGGCATTAAATGCAAGATTTTTAAATTGCCAAAATAAAGCAAGTATTTGATAAACATTTCCCTATAGATATTTAAAATTACTCTTGATTAGATTTTACTTAGTAAAATTAAACAGAATATTTAGAAGAGAAAAACATTGTAAATTGGAGTTTTTAAAAACTCTGCCAAATAATACTACAGTTTTTAACATTGTGAATTTATACCTTTGGTAGACCTTTAGTTTCTGTTTTCATGGAAACTCACAAAATGTTGACAAGAGGTGACTGGTAAATACAGGTGTGCATGGGAGCACCTTTTCCTTTTTCTCACTGCTGAAACAGACATACCTTCAAATGAAGCTATTGTCAACATATTTTCTCTAACTGAGGATACTTTATAATTCCTGTGTTTCAGGGCATAAGTAGGCCAGACATTTCCACAGGCCCACATTCACGTACATGACACCACTCTGCCTGGATATTAAATGGCATAAGAGACAGTACAGCGTAATGAAAGGGGCCCTAAATAAGAAGTGACAGGGTCTGGAATCAAATACCCCAGTAGCCTTACTTTTACTAATAGTGATGACCTTGATCAAGTCTTTTACCCCTCGGAGCTTCATTTTCCTACTTGACAAAATTGATGTGGAAAGGGACGGAAAATAAATGAACTTGCAGAGAGCGACCCATGAGAGATGTATACATGGTCACAGCCCCTACCCCAGACAACACTTGATGATTAGTCCGTTATCTTGTGTATAATTAGAAATTAGTTTATACACAAAAGGAACATTTTACTCTTTTAAAACAGAGGCTGTAATTTAGTTAGCCAAATGTGGCCTGCAGAGGTCTTTTCTTTGACTCCCACTGGGTTTCAACAAAGCTTTAAGAGTACAGTGAAAACTGAGGAAATGTCGCATCATAATCTGGGTTTTCAGCTGCTACTGAAAATTCTTACCCCATGGATCTGATTCCACCTGGACAATGGCTACCGGAGCTGCAGAGTTGGGCCTTACACGCTAGTTCTAAACATGACCCTGACCTTGAGACTGAAGGTCAGTTTCCATTCATCTCATGCCAATTTTTTTTATTTTTCATATAATAGAGAAATCTTTTTATTTTTTCCTTGAGCCTCCTTTGAAAGTAGGGAAATGAAAGCTTGCTATAGAAGAATGCTTTCTCCAAGGAAATGAATATGAAAGTGTTTGCTCTGCGCTACCTGTCATCTTGCCATTTATCTTACCAAAGAGCCCCCTTCAGCCCCTGGAGTCTTTGTGCCTGCTTGAGAAGACTGTAACTGCCATTCCAGAGACAATACAGTAGAAAGATGCCAAAAACACTTAAGATTTTATTTACTGAGTGGACTAATATGTAAAGTCATTTAACTCTTCTGGGCTTGAGAGCCCTCTTCTGTAAAATGAAAAGCCTGGGCTAAATGATTCCTTAAGGTACCTCTCAGCTTCAAATGCCATGATGTTAAAGCTTTAATTCTTATAACAAAGTCTTTATGGCATTACTATCATAAGTATGTACCCTGTTAAAAGTAGCCATCATGGTTTTTCCTCCAACCTATGGCAGATTTCAGTGACTACATCCATCCTTTTTTCATGTTGATGGTGTATATTGTAGATATCATGGCTTCAAAATGTTCAGACTCAACGTGTGCCTTTAAAATGCACTTATGTTGTGCATTTGTTGCCTTGAACATTTGTCATGACCCTGGAAAGTCCTCATCACTGTAAGCTGCACTGCAAGTTCTTTGCTACTAATAAGAGCTGAAGTTCTAAATCTCACTAAGTGGAGAATCAGAGCAGATTCAAGGTATTACCAAAAGAAAGCTGATTATGTCTCATAAATCCTGATGCAATTTTTGAATGGAAAAAATAAACAAGTTACAGACCCCCATCATAATTTCCACTGGACCAAGAGCCATTACCAGGGAACTTTAAAAATATTAAGACCTGGTTTGTACTCCCAGAGATTTTGACTTAATTGGTGTGTTGTGCAGCCTGGAAAAAAAATAATTTCAAATGATGCTAATGTAAAAACCCTCATGTAATAAAAATATTGTTTGTAGGCTGTGAGCAATAGCCAGGTTGCCCAGATAAAAGACTGAGAATGTACTACAGTGACATCAGCTTCATAGTTTTCTTATTGTCTGCTTTTCCATTCAGCATCTAACATGTTTGATTATATCATAGAATATTGTTTCCATGTTGGACAATGGAGAACTTTGGGGGAAATTACATAACTATTTTTTTAGAAGCTCCTTGGTGATTATTGTCTGCTATGAACTAGAGTTTCATGTTAGAATTTCATCCCAGATTTATTAAATAGCATAATTTTTATGATGACATTTGTTTCAAATATGTGACATTAACATCATAGTCTTTTGGGTTAGCTAAAGAAAATGTTGAACTTAAATAATTCAAAAAGTTAATCATTAAACTGCATAGATTTTTAGTTTATAGACAATAAATTTTCCCCATGGCTCAAAAAAGAGGTACAATAACTTTTAGAACACTTAACATGGGAACTGTGCCCAAGAGACCCTTCTCTGTTGTGCCATATGTTTAGACATCCATTCTACAGGAGGTAGAAGTGAGAGTTATAAAGAAGGAAGTGACTCCAGAAGTTACCTATCTCTGCAGTTTTATTTTACAGAAAAAAGAAAAAATGAGGTTCTTGATAACAGGTGATTTGTCCCTATTCGTAGATGGCAAAACCAGAAGAATTCCCATCCAACTCCAGTCTAGGATTCCTTCTCCTATACCATCCGAATCCCACAAGTTCTCCATTCTGCCATTTTTACTTGTCCTAGAATTGTGATGGAACATGATACATATTGACATGTCTTAAAACGATGATTTTTGAATGCTGTGCTATCTTTGGATATGATATATATATCCTAATGTAGAAGGTAAATAAGTCAGTATAGGTTTACTTGGATTTCTGTATAATTAGCTTCCAAGGTAAATATGTTGATCACATCTTTGATTGATTATTATGGTCTTCTACTGCTGTTATACTAATACTTTTCCCATCTCCAACTGGCTTTACTTTTTGCAGCTTTGAGCAGTAATTCAGTCCCCTACGCCTCCCTGATTGGCTCTGTGTCCTCCCTCTCTAGCCAAACCACCACTCAGTCCATATATGATAATAACTCTCTCCCACGATTCGCTCGAAAAGGTCTAAACATCTTTGTCTCTTTATTTTCTCTGTTAAAGCACTGTAATGGATGTCCACATCAGTCCATTTCCATTTCCAGATAAGCCTAGAGTCTCTTGTGCTTTTGCATTTCCATTCTTGTCATTGGGAGTGCCTCATCTGGATAAGATCACTTTAATTATTAGACCACTGTCACCCACCTACTCCCTCCATAGAAAGTAAATCAGTTTGATTCTACCATCTAATGGAAAAGTTCTAGAAATGGATCTCCAACATTTTGGTCCAAATACATAATTGTATCTGCAACACAGAATTTCTATTTCTAAGCCAACTCATTTTTATGAGATCTTCTATTAAGATTTTAGTTGACTGGAAGCGATAAACACTAAAACACCACCTATTATAATATTATGTTAAAATGATTGTCTGGGAGAAGCCAAATAGTTTTTTTTTACATAGCTTACCAGAACCACTGCTAATTTGACATTTGAGATCATGGAACTTACTGGGTGGCTTTCAATAAATGGCATAAATTTCTAAGATTCCCATAAAGTAATCATACATCTTGTTGACTTAATGGTCACCATTCCATAGCCTAATACTTTCCAAAGAGTCCTGGGACAGCAGAATGTCAATATGGCCTCCAGTTTGAGCTCCCCTCCCATTCCTTTTCCTCTTCAGAGGCTTCTCTGGGGGCATGCTAGTTCAAGTTTTTCTAGCCAGCTGGAATTTGTATCCTTAAGTCATGAGTCAGCAATGCTCTCTCATTTCACTCTTAAAAATGTAATAACAAAGAAATAAAATGTGTGTCGCATGAAAAATAAGAAAACAGTGGAAAGACACAGGACTCACCAAAATTAGTGGTGGATTATTTTTAACAGAATCTGTGAAACTAATATCCCTTCAGCTGGCAGACTGAACTAAGATGTGCTCTCCCTGTCACTGCTTTCTGTCTTTTTTCATCCCCTTTCCCTCCTGTCCCTTCCACTATCTGCTCACTCTCCTGCGCTCACCTCCCATTTGTGGACAAAGATGTTTACACCTGAAGTAGATTGTACGTTTGCTGGGGGTTGACCAGTGGGGAACTGGGGCGAACACCACGAAGCTGTGAGTATGGCCGTTTATAGATGTCCAGGTGAAGGCCGTAACCCCAACTTCTACAATCTGCTACTAGTGGAGACATTTTTGAGACTCAGTTTGGTGTCTGATTTTGTCATCAGTGATTATCATCAATGAGCTGTGGCGCATGTCATTCTTTGTGTCCAAGTCTGCATGTGAATGTCAGTCGCCTCCAGGTTTGTGAAATATTAAAGCGATCTTAATCAAGTCACAATGTCTAGTGAATCCTGTAAAAATATGCAGCATTTTTATCAGTCCTTTTAAAAAAAGTATATATCAGACTATCCATTTCATTTTTTTTTAACCATTTCATTCTATTTTATTTTATTTACATCATCATTTCCTTTGCAGGTTCAGATGATTCCGGTTACCCTGGTAACCTTCATTCCTCAAGTTAGTTTTCCTTGATTATGCATAAGTCACTTTTTGTTTCCTCTCAAGCTACTATTCTTTCCCTTTTTAGGGCTTTCTCAGTGTCTGTTTTCTTAGTTCACTTTACACCATTTAATTCCACACAATTTCCATTTCACACAGTGCAGGAGAAGGAGTTGGAAATGACATAACAGTCATTACTCAAAGCAGAAGTTGACATCAAGCCTGACTGTCAGCTTTCTCCACGAGCTAACCGCATTGATTCGTAGCATAACAACGCTTTCTTTTACACTAGGAGTGTTAGTTTGGGGATTATGCTTGGTGACTTTTCATTTGGCTCCAAAATTCACCCTTCCAGAGCATGTCCTGCTTTGAGTAACCAAACTATCTGCCTGCTTCCTCACATTAAACATCTTTACTACTCACATATTTCAGGCCATTTCTAACTACAGTGTTCTCTATATTTTGGAATAGTACCATCATTTTCATTTGTTTTCAAATGTGTTTCTTCTTTCCTTTTAATAGGTATGGCTAGCCATCCTCCAATTCCTATCTTGGAACTTGCAGATCACATTGAAAGGTTGAAAGCAAATGACAACTTGAAGTTTTCCCAGGAATATGAGGTATTTCAGTGCACTTATACTTGAAAGTAATTTCAAGAGTTGCCTCCCTCTTCTTTTTGACCATATTCTTAAAAACTAACTTCATCGGTATTTTTTTTTCTTTTAAATATGACTCCAAATCAGATATGAAAGTTGATAGTAAATAAGCAATTGAAAAGTGTCTGTATAGTCAGTTTAGTAGTTACAGTTTTAAGATGTGTTGAATATTTTTTATTCAGTGTTACTTAATGAGGTTGATTTTCTTTTCTGGTTTTAAGGTCATAGAGTTTATTGAATTGATAAGCTTCCTCATATTTCAGATGGATGTTAAATATACTAATTCATGGCCAGAATCCTCCCTGAAAAAGAGAGATAACAGGGAATAAGTCAATTCCTCAGTAAAATTAGTTTTCCTTGACCTAAAAATCCTTTAATTATATACACACATGTGTATGTGTATTATTTTACCCTTCAGTCTTAATATAATGCTAGACTTAATATTAAGGTAGTAATATGCTCCTGGAATATTGCCTGTTTAGCTTCTTAAAATACAGTATACTTATATAGTATCTTAAAATTCCAAAATCTTTGTAAGTTCTGTGTGAATTCTTGATGAAAATGAATGAAAAGTCTTTGTGTATTTGTGTCTATTTGGCTATTGTGGTATTTATCAAGTGGGAAGTTTTTAAATTGGATATTTCTGGTATTCCCCAGCAAGAGGGACTCATTCTGAGATCAACTCATGAATTGATAACTGAGCCATCATTATTCTTTTAGGTCAAATTTGACTTAGCGTACGATTAAAAAGTATAATTAAAGTCTTGTTGTTCTGCCAAATAACGAAAGGTTGTTGGGTACCTGAGCAGTCTAGATACTGCCACAAAGAGTTTCTATTGATTTACTTAATGGGAAGGTCTTAAAACACATCTCTGTTACACTTCTTAGTTTCTGTTTTATCAACTATATTTATCAAGTTCTCATTTAAATTCTGGTTAGGTAACATGCAGTGCATTATTAGTTTCTGGTATAAAATTTAGTGATTCATCACCTTTTTTTTTTATTGTTACTTAATTTTTTTTTTCAGTGTTCCAAGATTCATTGCCCATTCCCCACACCCAGTGCTCTATGTAATAGGTGCCCTCAGTACCCACCACCAGGCTCTCCCATCCCCCCACCCCCTTCCCTTCAGGTCCCTCAGTTTGTTTCTGTGTCCAAAGTTTCTGTTGTTTCATTTCTCTCCCTGGATTACCCTACTTCCCATTTCCTTTCCTTCTCCTACGGTCTTCTATAAAACACCCAGTGCTCATCACAAGTGCCTGTTGTATCAGCTTGAAATGAGGCTATTGAACTAGATGATCGCTCAGTTCCTACCAGTCCTAACATTCTTAAAGAATTCTTTTTTTTTTTTTTGAGATTATTTATTTCAGAGAGAGAGATTGTGCATGCTTGAGTGTACACACAAATGGGGGGGAGGAACAGAGGGAGAGAATCTTCAAGTAGGCTCCCTGCTGAACATGGAACCCATTGCAGGACTCCATCTCAGGGCCCATGAGATCACGGCCTGAGCAGAAACCAAGAGTTGGACTCTTAATTGATTGAGGCATCCAGGCACCCTCAGTTTTAATATTCTCCCCTTAGAGAACCTCTAAGAGGATCCCCAGCCTCAAGTGGCTAGATGGGCATCAAGTATGTGAAGAAGATCCATGTAAGAAAATCTAGAATGGGGGAACGGTGGCAATCTGGATATTTGCATGCACTTTCTGAAATCTTCAAATTGTCACTTTTTCATGATTTTAAATTATTGTGCTTAGCAAAACATATCTGTAACCCCATGGACCTCCACTCCTAAGATCCAGCTAGCCTTTTTATTTGATTTGCATTTCCAGTATCTTTGTCAAATACTCAATAGAGCACAAAGGGACTTTATTTTCTGAATTTCTAAGCTATATATATATATATTTTTTTTTTATTCTGTTTCCATCATTCAGAGGAACACTTTTAATTTTAGCAAACCCGCATTGGATTGTGAGTTGTGTTATTTTCTCAAACTTTCTGCTTCTTACCCCTTCCCTGTTCTTCTTTGTCGTAATGACTATTTTTAAATTATGTAGTATTTTTTAAAACAGTCTCTATAGGTTCTAGTTTAGGGCTTTCAACACAAATGGAGTTTAAAATAAAATAAAGCAGATGATATATGCTACCTGGGACAACATAAAGAAACTTAGAAATCTTTTACCTTTCCAACCTGTTCTCTATTGTTATGATACTTTTTATCCTCTTGCTACATGTTTTTTCTTCATGGCCCCACTTTAATGATAGCTCAGCCTAAAAGTCAGTGATTCACTCTCTATCAGTTTAACTTTAAACCATTGACAATATTTGCATCACTCAAAAAAATCTGTTATATACATTGACTACAATAACCAGCTTCCTTTTAAAATGGAATTTCTCTAGAAATACTACACGTAAAGATACTGTAATGATACTCATTTAGCCTTTAAATCAGAAGTGCTCCTTAAAAGTAGTTATGAACTGCATGCTGCCAATGTTCCCATTAAAAACTCCCCCAGTAGCCATTGACATGATAACCCACACTGACTTTTCACCATTTATCATGACAATGGTCTGTGATTAAAGCTCCCTGGGCATGAATTGACTCTACTGTGCCTTAAGAGCCATGAAGGAGATATTTAAGTGCTATATTCATCTGTGATAATAAGATAAAGACCTCTATGTAATATTTTAGGCCAGAGAGCAACACTTTGAAAAAATTTTTATTGTACTTGTTGTCTTCCATATATATTTGAATAGATTAGTGAAGAAAATGGAAGAAACACAAGGCACATTACCTTCAAACATCTAATTAATTGTTTGGCATAATTACTGTGAATTAATGATTACTCAGACCTCTTAAAAGGAGTGAAACTAAATTTGTTACTTTAACTCTAAGACTGAAGCAGAGGTTAGAGACATGGAGGCTATTTATACGGATTCTGAGATGAGAATAGGAGGAAGTAGATTTAGATTACCCAGCATTATTAGATCATGTGAGAACTTCCTTTATCATAAAGGAAATTAGGTTCAGACATTGGATTTAATAATAGCTGGAGGAAGGGACTTGAGAAATTATTAGCAAGAACACTCCATCTTGAAAATATTTATAAACACTCCCGATTTTTATTTCCTGATATGAGATTGTAAAGTTTTTCTAGAATTTAAGGAGCAGGATTTGAGGATGACATCTAGAATGCAAGGAATAAAGTTCTCCTGAAAGTTGGTAGCTGTCCAAGCCAGCACATTAGCTGGTGAGTCTTTGGACTGATTCAGAATAGCATGTATGGGTCGTACCAAACAAAGTCTTAGCTAATGACTGTGAATCTTTTGGAAACCTAATTAAAATTCAGATTTCTGGTTCCCACATTGGTTATGCTGGGACAGTAAGTCAGCCATGATAACCAGGAATGTCTGTTTTATTTATTTTTCCCCAGTTTCATTGAGATGTCATTGAGATAAAATATTATACTAGTTTGGGATTATACAACATAATGACTTGATATATGTGTATATATTACACATTGAATACCACAGTTAGTTTAGTTAACATCTATCACCTTATGTAATTACAATTTTTTCTTATATGAAATTTTTTAAGATCTACCTTCTTAGCAACTTTCAAATACAAGATATTATTAACTATAGTCATCATGTTGTACAGTATGTCCCCAGGACTTACTTATCTTATAATTGGAACTTTTTACCTTTTTTCTTTTAAAGATTTTATTTATTTATTTGACAGAGGGAAACATAGCTAGAGAAGGAACACAAGAAGGGGGAGTAAGAGAGGGAGAAGAAGCAGGCTTCCTGCCCCGTGCGGGACTTGATCCTGGGTCTCCGAGATCATGACCTGAGCCAAACGCGCAGCCGCTTACCCAACTGAGCCACCCAGGTGTCCTGGAACTTTGAACCTTTTAACCACCTTTAACCTTTTTTGCCCTAACCCGCACTCCACCCCAACATCTGACAGCTACAAATCTGTTCTCTATTTCTGTGAGTTTGTTTTTTTTTAAGATTCCACATATAAGTGAGATCATACAGGGCTTATCTTTCTCTGTCTGGCTTATTTCATTTAGTATATTGTCTTCAAGGTCCATCCACGTTGTCACAAATGGCAGAACTTATTTTTTTGAGAATGAATAATATCCCATGGTGTGTGTGTGTGTGTGGGTGTGGGTGTGTGTGTGTGGGGGGGGTGTGTTCCACATTTTTTTGATCTATTAATCCATCAGTGGACACTTAAGTTGTCCCCGAGTCCTGGTCACTGTGAATGATGCCACGGTGGATATCCCGATGCAGAGAGCTCTTCCTCAGTTTGCATCCCCACCCACAGTGCGCGAGCTTTCTTTTCTCCACATCCTTGCCAATATTTATTTCTTGTCTTTTAATTCCAGCCATTCTAAGAGGGGAGAGGAGATACCTCATTGTACTTTGATTTGCGTTTCCCTGATAATTAGCGATGTTGAGCACTTTTTCATGTACCTGTTGGCCGTGTGTATGTCTTCTATGGAAAAATGTTCATCCGGATACTCTATTTTTTAATTGGCTTGGATTTTTTTTTAATTTTGTTTTTGTCTTTGCTAATGGGTTGTATGACTTCTTTGTACATTTTGGGCAGTGACTCCTTGTTAGGTATGTAATTTGCAAATATTTTCCCCCAGGTAAGGTCCATTTTGAAAGAACAGTTCAGGTGACTTTGATGCAGGTGTTCTGCATCAAAGAATTATAATTTACTTATATATAATTTATTATATATTATATAATACATATTATATATAATTTATTTGTGTAATGGGTAATATATTACAGAGCATCATTCTCCAGTTTTCATTTCAGCAACCCTTGAGATGGCAAATAAACCAATGTATAAGATTCATTTGACATGCATCAGAGTCAGCATTATCATTATCAATATTGTATACATAAATCTTATTTGTATTAAACTGATTGTAAGTAACTACAGCTCCAACAGTTTGCTTAAGGTGGAAAAAAGAGGAGTTTGCTTTATTTGTTATAAATTATCTATTATAGCGCCAAGGCTAACAATATAGGTGTGCTTCAAGAACTGTTTTCTGGATTTCCCGACATCCTCTTTGAAGTTTTCATCTTTGCGTTTTTATCTAGATCAACTTGATTCTTCCCTTAGTCCAGCTTCTTTTGTTTTTCTGACCTACACATATAGAAAATATGGCCTTTGATCATGTTTCCATTAACAGAGCATCCTCCTGAAGAAAAAGACCAATTTTTTTCTTTTCAGTCCAATTCCAAATGCAAGAGAAGAAACTGCTCTCCAGTTAACTCATTTTGTTATGGAGACACACACATGTAGTGTGGACTACAGAGCAGCAACATTAGTATCACTGAGAGCTTGTAGAAATGCAGAATTTTAGGCACTATCTCAAACATACTGAATCACAATCTGCATTGTAACAAGGCACCCTGGTACTATGTTTGTATAAAGTATATCTAGAGTCAGGGGAAGCACTAAGGACACTTGCTACGATGGAGCAAATTGTTTCTTGTGGAGAGTTGAGTGAAATGAAGACAGGCAAGTGAAGAGCGCCAAGAATTGTAATGAGCTTTCATTGCCAGACTTACCACTGGCAAGGATGGGTGGATTAATGGTGGAAAGAATATGAATATGGGCTTTGGACCCAGACCAATTTGTATTCTGATTTGAATATGTGGTACGGCTCTAGCCTTGCACAGTGCTATAACTCTATCAGTTTCTCATCTGTAAAATGTGTTGCAGTGAGAATTAGGGAATATGTACGTATATGTGTATGAATTCCAGGATTCACATGCAGTGTGTGTGTGTGTGCATGTGTATGTGCATGTGTGTGTGTGTGTGTGTAAAAGAAGAGGCTCTATAATGGCAGCTGAAAAGTTGCACTATTTTTACATAGCTAATGAAAGATTTTGTAAAGAGGTAATTTTACGCCTGTATTAATAAATTGCGTTAAGTATGCTCCCTCATTGAACAGACATGTCAACAAAAATTGTAATAAATTATAATCAGTCCAATGCCAAAAGTGTTTCAAAGTATGATGAGAATACAGAGCACACTTGCGTGGTAGTTTATTGGAAAATCGATCTGTTACCAATGAATATAATGGAAAAAGAGAAACTAGAGACAGGAAGAACAACTGGGGGAGTGTAAATCAAGTGTTGCATGTTCAAGTTACTGAAGCATTCCAATGGCGTTGTATGGATTGGAGATGCTCTCACTTCTGCACACTGGTGCCACAGTCCTTTGTGTTGTGAGGAGTGATGGACATGAGAATGGCCTTCTCTCTTGGTCATAGAGATACGCTCTTTCTTTTCTACAGTGTTTGTTCACTGTTGACTTATTGTATTCGCTCCACCGCCACTGGTCAAGACCCCAACACAGAGGCATCCCGCTGGTCACTAGCAAGAAAAGTTACAATGTCAGAGAACATATGAAACTATCTCCCAATTTGGTCTTCAAGTTGCACTTTCCCATAGAAATAATGCCCAGGATCAATGCCGCACTTCAGGTACATTATAGATTTTATACCTGAGTTGAGAAAATAACCCCCTTTTAAATATAGTCACAAGTGCACACTTCCTTCCAAGTTCCTAACAGCTGACCGACAAATAGACATGAATAGTTATCCAACGCCTACTTTCAAGTTAATCATCACTACCTCTTTTAGGAGTGTTATCTGAAACGCACACATTAAAACTAGTCTGAAGAGCAGTCTTTTTGTTGGATCAGAGCAGAGGAACTCTGATTCTCAGAAGGCCTACCTTTGACCTATTTTGTTCTTACCACAAAACCCATCCCAACCTCGTGTCGCCATCTGTGGATGTGTATTATCCTTTATGTCAGCGCTCAAGTTTCCTCCACCACTTAGCATCCCGATGGGCTGAGATTTCCTTCCTGTGCTGATGGCAACACTCTCACATCTCCTGTATGTATGGATGATAATGAGCTTCTTATCTGAAACATTTCAGATATCGGTGTCCTGCCCTTCTGTTTTAACAACAGCATGTATTTGGCACCTTTGTCTAGAAGGCTAAAACCTTCACAACACTCTTGTGAGACAGGATACAGAAACAGATACAGTGTTTCCTTCATGGGTAATTAGGTCTATCAAGACAGTGCAAAGATATATAGATATATATATATACATATAGACATATTAGAAAATGTTGCTTACGTCACCTTTTTAAATGCTGAGAGCTGAAATAGATCACAGAGAGCATGTGGTTGACCCTTTCCATCTCAGAGGAGAACAAGAGTTGAGAAAGGAGTGACTTGTTCAGGGTCATACATGTACCTAGAACATGTCTGAGCCAGGCCACAGATTTCCTTCTTATTGTAAAAAGAACACTGTACCATAACCCACCTGCTAGACCTAAAAATATTACTGTTTGCTTCTTACTGTGGCCTGATTTACAGGATCCAGAAACCTAAGTCTTCAATTATATTAGTATTTATACTAAAAGTTTCCATGAAAATGTCATGGTTACTGGTTGACATTTCATGCCTATCCCTGGGAAAGCTCAGAGGTTCTCCTCATGTGTTTCCTATGACATTTCTTTTCTTAATAGACTGTTTCTTCATTCCCAATGTAGATAGTATATTTCTTTATAAAAGCACACGACTACAATCAAAACAGTAACCACAGAAAAGAATATTTCTATTTTCCCTAAGAATAAGCTCTTGATATATTTGACGATGTGTGCCAGCGCGATGCCTGAATGTAGGATAAAGCCTTCATTACTAAATGTTCCATAAACCTCCAAGCATTCATAATATAAAACCACTTGTCATTTCTGCTTTCAATTAGTTCATAATTTATGTGTAAACTCATGAGGATGGACGTGCATTAGAGTATTACACAGACACAAGAAACTAGACACACACATACACATACACACACACACAAAACACACAACTGTTTTTCAACTTTGAATGCACTATAATTTTCTGAAGTAAGAAAATAGTATGACAGAGATCTGCTTTCCTTTCTTATGTAAAGTTGAAGAGTAAAATAGGCCAGGGAAAAGCCTTCATTTTTAAATATTACTGACACATGAGCCACACGAGATAATATTTTTTTTTAATTCTGAGTAGATTAGAGTAGTTTGTGTAATGGAATGAGAAAAAAAAATCATAAAGTGTGAAGTAGTAACAACCATTTTTATACTGAGCCAGATGGACCAGCGTCCTTCCTGGGAATTAAGGGTAAGTCTATAATTCCACCGTGAAATCTCCTGGTCCTCTAAGACCGGGGGATCGGGTGAGAAAGGCGGTACCTGTTTCCTTAAGTACATGCTTCATTTTGGGTCCAGACTCCTCAACTGCCATTCAGGGCCCTCTGCTCATTGGGCTGACAGTGGCGCTGCAGTCAGCCTGCCTCGGTTGGACCCTGGATCACGCTACGTGACCTTATAACTGAAGCTCTCTATTTTACTTTTTTCATCTCTGCAAAGGAAGTGACCATAGTACTTACCTCTGATGTAATTAAAAATAAATCGATCTCTTTGAAATGCTTAGCAGAGTCCCTAATGCAAGTGCTTAGTCATCCTAGTAGCTATTTTATCAAATACATACCATTATTTTTAAGATGCACATCTATTTCAGAGATGTTAAGATGTGAAAAAAAAAATCTGTATTAGGACTCAGTGAAATCCTGGTCTCTTCCCATCCCTGCCATTAGTCAAATGCATAGGACTTGATTGAATTCAGTATGAATTCAGTAAAATAAACAAGACGAAAGGAAGAAAAAGAAAAAATTTGCTCATTTATTGTGGTGTAATTAACACTTACTGTGTCACCTTTTCTTTTATTCTGTTCATTCGCTGTGTTAGAACATAAGCCTCCCCTCGTCGGGTGCTCATGCCTTCTCAGTGTGCTACTGGCCACGTGGCATCAAGCCCCCGCTGAGCATACAGCAGGTGATTAACCACAGTGTGTGCCTGGATTGATTTCTCAGGACACTAAGTTCGCAGACACGTTGCTGTGATCACAATTGCTAGTACCAGCAACAGGAGTGAGGAGAACAAAGAGTATCTTCCTCTAAAGCTGCTTTTCTCAGTGGACAGCCCCAGCTGATGTATCAGCAGCAAAGCCTTGTCTCAGCATTTTTCTCTCAGAAAATAGACTGTTCCTGCCTCTAGACAGTACAGAAGTGAATGCATTTTAATACAGACCTTCTTACATTTAACACGAAACTACCTGCTGTTTAACTCTCGCTACAGTTTTTACAGTAAAAATGGGTCTGCCAGTTGCCAATCTGAAATGATTTATTTATTTATTTATTTTTATTTTTTGGTTTTATGTGTTTGTTTTGTTTTTTTTTTGGGGGGGGGTTCATAGCTAAGAACTGGCTTCGCCAAGTAAGATATGAAAGCACAGAATCCCTTCCCAGCTGGGTGCAATTCTGCTCTTTATAAGCAAATCTAGTAGGACACAAAGAAACAGCAGCCCACCTTAGAAGAAACACATCCCAAATGAGGATGTGTCTCTGTGCTTAGAGTCTTTTATTCTTTTTGAACTTCTGTACTTACTAGAACTTAAATTTCAACCAAACCAAACTCTCAGGTTTCAAAGCTAATTTTTTTGAACTTTTAAAATATTCTTGTGCCGGCTTTTTTTTTTTTTTTTTTTTTTTTTTTTTTTTTTTTTTTTTTTTTTTGAATCTCATTTTCCTTACTGATGGAAACATTTCCTTACTTCTTTTACCCTTGAACCTTTCATTTTTTTTTTTTCCTTCTGGGAGTCATACTCATCTTGAGGGAATCTCCATAACTCCAGTTTTGTTTCTCAGTCCCTGTTCTCACACAAGTTCACCGTAACTAATTGGCCCTTGACCATCACTGGGCATCATCCAGCTTGTCTCTCCACCTGCTCCCATGTGGAGCTCCAAGCTCTCGGGAAACCATTAATCCTGAAGAACTTCTACTGCCAAAACAAGCTTTCGACTTCAAAGAAACTGTCGCAAAAACTGAAAAAGAGGCTGTTTTTTGAGTTTTATCTTTATTTTCAAATGGGGTTGGAGTTTTCGGGCCAGAGCAATGTATTCATGTAGAGGGAAACAGTATCAGATGCTGGAGAGAGCGCCAGAAGTCAAGGAGAATGAGTCTCCTGTGTGGACTCCTGGGGACTCGGCTCTCTCATATTCCAGATGAGAATATTAGCATCTGCTCAGAACGTTGTTAAGACGATGACCATATGTCAGGCGCCTGACTTCTTTGCCTTTCTGTACAAAGCAGGCAGGTAGGAAACAGAAGGGGCCCCCAGTACCATGGACTTTAAACTCATGACCTACTTGTTAAGTCATTTAATAGCACTGCAGTTTTTCATACGTTGTTTGATTTGTATGAGTCCCTTCTTCCATTTCCAAAAATGGGCTCTGTGAAAGCAGTTAGGAGAAGGAGAGCAATGACGAAGATGTACGGTGGTTATGATGTCTGCACTTTCTTTCCATATTTTGTATGTAATGGAATTTCTGAAAATTAAGTCCACATGAAGTACCCAGAAAAGCTCGTTTCCACTGAAGAGTAGAACCTGCCTCAGGTCTCACTTGTGACTCTGAATGCTCCTAGACAAGTTGCTTAACTCCCTGATCCCAGTTTCCTTATTTATAAGAGAAGCAGGTAGAATGCCTTCATCTGTTTGATAAACATGTACAGGAAAGGAAGAAAAAAGAAGTCAAGAAATAAGTTCTGCCCTGGATAAGTCCATAGTCTCCTAGGAAATACAGAAGAAAGAACTGGTAATTATGGGACATAGTGGGTGATGGTGGGAGGGGAAAGTTTAGGAAGGGACAGTACTGCAGAGAGTTTCCAAGAGAGCATGCAAGTTGGACTCACTGGGGTTTGCCAGTTCCCAGGCTGAGGGAGATGCACGCAGCCATGGGATGAGAAGGGGCATGGAGTACTCAGGGGACCCCGGTGTGTCCCGTGCCTGTCACTGCAATATCAGGGTCATGCTGCTCAGAGCTGAGAGAGGAAAGGTGATTATACTCTTGAAAAGTAGTGACACCAACACTAAGGAGTCCATACCAGGTGAAAGTTAAAAAGTTAAAAATACTCGCAAGTCACAGAAATGTTTTCCTGCCTCTACTCCTAAAGCTGTAAGCTGTAAGTACCCCCTGAAAGTAAATGAATGCATCCATTTCTAAGGCACTTGTGAGCACAGCTTTGGGGAGAATTTGAACAATGCTGCAGAAAAGAATTGGGGCAGCGAGCCTGTTGCTGCCCCACATAGTAGGAATGTCTTTACTTACGTACATGTTTCTTTTTAGATGTAAAAAATGTGGTGTTATTATTTGCCATGAGTTTTCTGCTGTGGCTAAACAATTGGTCATTCTACATGAAAAGTGACTGTTGAGCATGCCACAATGTTGGGGAGTATAGAGAGCATGAGAGTAAGATGGGAGCATTAATATATTACATGAACTTATGGATTTAGCACTGCCTTAGGAAACATTAGTCTTCCAGTCATCACAGATACAGCATTTGGTGTATTTGGCTTTAACTAAAAAGTTCAAATATGTAGCATAATCAGAACTGCATTACTTCTCACTTACTGAGTATGTTTCCTTAATAGTAGGTGTTCATCTGTCATTTAAACTTCAGCCAGAGACTCATGGAGATTCTTGATATAATTCATTCTAATTCCCCTCATCCAGTCGCCCTCATCCCCTTCTTTCTCCTCTCTCATACCCCCTCTTCATTCCCTCCTTATCCCCTTTTTCTCCCTTATTCCCTCTCCTCTCTCTCCCCCACTTCTCCACTTCTTCATCCCTCCCCTCTACTCCTGTCTGCAAAATATTCCTTCATACCTTCTTCGTTGGTATTAAACAACATAATGCTTTAATATTATGGTGATAATATTACCTAATTTTCTGTAGAGCTTCACAGTCTAGAAAGAGCTTTGCGGCAGTAATATTGAGAGCAGGGCACCTGGGTGGCTCCGTGGGTTAAAGCCTCTGCCTTTGGCTCAGGTCATGATCTCAGGGTACTGGGATCGAGTCCCGCATCCAGGCTCTCTGCTCAGCAGGGAGCCTGCTTCCTCTGCTCTCTCTCTGCCTGCCTCTCTGCTTACTTATGATCTCTCTCTGTCAAATAAATAAATAAAATCTTTAAAAAAAATAATGAGAGCAAATGGGTATGGCATTTACCATTTTCCAGGCATTCTTCACAACTTAACATATATTAACTCAGTCAGTGCTGCTAAGTAGATACTATTAGTATCTGTGTATTACAAGAGAAGGGACTGAACTGAAACAGGGAAGTCAAGTAACTTGTCCGAGGTTATAGGGCTGGTAAGTGGAAGCATGGGGATATGAACCCACATGGCTTGGGTTCAGAGTCGTGTTCTGACCACGATAAATAGTTCTTTTTGGTTGCTCTTTCCACAACCATTTTCATTATAGTCTTAAAATAAAAAAAAACATTTTGTGTCATTATCCTTTAGGTGGTTGCATAATATTCATGAGTATTTTCTGATAAGAAATAAGAAATACGGGCCCAAATTTCTGTTAATACAACTTTATTTTTGTTTTTCAATATCATGGACAGTTTTGAACAACGAAAAAGGACTTGGTTTCCTCTGGCTAAGAACCATTATAACCAGCCTTCCCCCTTCATGTTCTTTTTTATTAATTTTTTTTAAATTAGCAAGTTTAAAATGATGAAAGGTTATGGTTTATACCTGAAAACAAAAAGCTAGCACTGCATTCTAATGGATTAGAAATCATCATGCCACCACGTTAATCTATAAATTTTTCCTACATAATGGTGACAGCGTTTGTTTTCTGATCTTGGCCAATTCCCAGGGAAAATAAAGTGGAGAGAAGGCAGAAGCAGATGTTGGAAGGATTGGAAGACGTAAAGACTGTCTTAACTCTCTGAGAGAGTAGTTAGTATCGATTTGATCTTGTCTTGGCATCTTAAACTATGGATCAGAGTCTACTTACCTGTTTAAACCTGAAGATTAAAAGAATTTGAAACCTATACTGGCAAAATGCCCTCCTCTCTGCATATCACCAAATTCTGACTTGATTTAGATAAGACCCATGATGAAAGGAAAACGTGTTCACTATGATAAATTAAGCTTTATAAATATATTAAACTGATATAACGTGTCATTTTGCCTTGAGACTTTTTAAAACATTCTTTCATCTATGCAAAATCCTCTCAAGTTTCTGCAATTTAATTTCATATAAAAGCTGCTAAATGATTTGGAAAAGAACATAGAAGCTGTTAACTTCATAATCAGAAGTTTGCCCTATTTCAGGATGGCAGGGATATACAAGCCCTTTGCCTACTTATATTTCTTTCCATTAGTTTCAGGGTCCATTGTTGTTGTTTTGTTTGTTTTAGCTCTAACTTTGATTTCTGTGAAATCGAACAGTGTGCCCAGTGGCGTATAATAAGCTAGACTGACAAGGCACAAGTTCGGCATTAGATGGGTGGCTACACTAGGTGGCCTTTTAGATCCTCTCTTTCTCCAAGCCTGGAATTCTGATTCTCTGATTACTATAAAACACAACTAAAAGTATGGGTTATAAAGATGAGATTCTGATATCCGGATTCCCTTTTCGTTTTCTCATTGTGGTGATGCCTCTACCTACTCCTCACAAGCTTAAAATCTCCTCTATTGGTGTTCTATAATTCGGGAGTTCAGACATGGCTGAAGTGATTGAGAAACCGTAATTAGGTTGGTTAATGAACAGTGAAATGCTGCCTCCCTTTGTATTAAGAGCAGTTAGGGTGCTGCATTAGCAAAGGTGGGAGAACTCAGTCTCATTTTCCCCCCATGGTAATTAATTGACCTCCTTGTCATCAGTTGAGACATGAGAAGAATAAGAATTTTCAGCCTAAGTATTGGAGTTGTGGGTGTTGCTGTATGACTGAGCATTGATTTCCTTTTTTGTTCCTTTTCTATTCCTTCCATATTGATCCTCCCTGTCACAGTCCAAGGATTCTCCCATTATCTTACACACACACACACAACTGTCCTAACGTTTTAGAGGTTGGAATTCAGTGTCATAAAGTTTCCACTGTGGATCTATATTTGAGGATTCCTAAAATCTTTGAATCTAGTTTGTCCCTGTTGTTTCGCTGAAGAGAAGACTTTTTTTTTTTTTTTTTTCTGGGAAGTTAAGTGATAGGGCTCAATGAGATGCGGCTGGAGTCCTTCAGCCTGTTTTGCATCTAACGTTATGCAAAAGCTGATGCTGTTAGGTAGACTTCCTAGAAAAAAAACTAATGAGTAAAAGAGAAAATTTTCTGGAAATAAAACTGTAATCATCCATGTCAAAGTTCAGTTATTTAGAAACATCAAGAAGTTTTGTTTCCTGTATGAGAAGCCAGATCAAAAACAGTGCTGGAAATTTAGGTGGCTATCAATTATTACGATAAAGCCAATTTCTATTTGTTGAAAGGAACAATGGTTCCTAGCAAAACATAAATTTATGTGATATATTTCTCTGTGTTTTCCTTATCATTTTATTAAGATATGATTCGTGTATCATAAAATTAACCATCTTAAGGTATACAATTCACTGGGTTTACTTCGTATTTGAATATTAAATGGGCATTTTATAAAGATGCAAGGAGACCTCTAGGCTTCCCCCCCTCTCATTTTTGGTGAAGATTTATATTTCTTTTGTTTGCATTGTTTCTAAACAGCTGATGGAAGGAACCAGTGACACTAGGGAGGGAGTTGTTTGAAGACAAAAGTGTCAGAGTCAGAGGGTAGCTCGAATGTGGAAAGCCAAAATTAAGATGAGACAGGTGCCTATCACTATGGGGCAGATCTGATTTGCATTTTGCTGTACTTGAGTCCCTGATATTACAAAAGATTACAATCTTCCTTGTTTCACTTGTGAGTCTCCCACTATAATAATAAAAGCTTCTACAGGGCAAGGAACGTATCATTTTTATTGGGGTGTCCTTGTGACTACCATGATAATTTTCTCAAATGAATTTAACAGTGTTTCAAAAATGAATCAGGGACCTGGTTTGCTTTTTGTATCTCCCTCTTCCCAAGTGTAACATGATATGGAAATGGCCATCATTTATCAACCTGTGAATAAAGGTGCCTCAATAGGTTCTAATATTATTTTACTAGAGCAGAGGTCCTGTGGGAAGAGAGGTACCATGGGCACACGAAAGTGACAATATGATGGGCAATGGTTCTCCATCTAGGTAGGGAATCTACTTCTGGCTTTCTTTGCTGGGCCTCCCTTGCACAGGACATCATTAGAACAGTGCAGGAGGTCAAGCTTTCTGACAACAGAAACCGTTCACTGCCCTGCATGAAATGAAGGAGAGGAAGAGTGCTCGTTGCAGAACTCCCTCTTCCTCTACTCGGAGTCTATGAAGAAAAATGATCTGGAGGGTTCATATCTCAGAGTCAACTTTAAAAGGAAGAGAAATCACCTTTCCTCAAAGCTAAAAGTTCAGCGATTCTTACAAACACTAGTAGTTCTTCTCTCTGTAGTCTTGCCATCGACATGTTTGCGTGAAGAAACATCTTTGTTTCTTCTCGGCTTCATCTGCTCTTGCTGCTCATTTGCTCTTGAAAAGAGATGAATCTTTTTGTTTTTGTCTATGATCGTTCCTCAGCGACCAATTGTGGAACCACAGACGAAGGGCTATGATTTTCATTAGAGAATGAACCGATGAACGCTGTGAGACAAAGCTGCTCATTTCTTCCAGATATCCCTGACCACAATGGAAGGCAATATTTTTAAAGATTTTATTTATTTATTTGATAGAGAAAGAGACAGTGAGAGAGGGAACACAAGCGGGGGGACATGGAAGAAGGAGAAACAGCCCCCCCCCCCCAGCAGGGCCCTGGATACAGGTGTCGATCCCAGGACCCTGGGATCATGACCTGAGCCAAAGGCAGATGCTTAATGACTAAGACACCCAGGCGTCTTTGGAAGGCAATTCTAAAAATTGGCTACTTCTAAAAAAATGTTCTAAGAACATGAATGTCTGATTCTTTAGTTCTCTTTTCTTTCCCAGCTTTGCATCCTGTTCATGCAACAAACCTTCACTGAGTCACTATGCGCCAGGTACTTTGGTAGGCTTTGGGGGGTATAACGATGAATAATACATAATCCTTGCTCTTGAATTCTGAGCCTAAAATTCCTTCAGTTTGTTACCTAAACCCTAGGCCAAAGCTGCCAGGCTGGATTTTGATAAGGATTCCTGCATCATGCAACCATAAGTTTTACTTCACTGTAATGCAACTTGGATTTTAGTCTGTATTTGTTATAGTCATCATGATGAGATTTTTTATTTTCTAATATTAAATAAATTCATTGATTTAGAAATCTACCTAGAATACTAGAAGCTATCTAAAGTCTGTTCTTCTAAGTCTAAATTTGCTCATTTCTTGACAGAAAAAGAAATCCTTAAAATTTGTAGGTTTTTGGATTCATTTTGAAGAACACTCATATTTTTCTTCTCATATTTTGTTACTTGAATGTACGTTAAGATTAAGGGGAAAATATTTGTTCTTTATTATGTTTCTGTGGCAGAACTTCTGAATGTTCAATAGGCTGTGGGAGCAGATATCAAGATAACATAGTATTTTCTGTTATAATTTCAAGTAATGAATCATTGAACACTAAAAAAACTAATTTCAAGCAAAATTTTCTATCTGGATGAAATATGTAACTCCAGAAGGAAATATGAGATCATCAAATATCATACAGATCTCTTTATGTCTGTTCTTTCTTATTATAAATTGTTGGTTAAGGTAATCTATTTGTAATTTAATATTTATATTGATAAAAGAAGTTTGTCTGTTAGAACACAATTTTATATTTGTTACTTTACCCATACTGCTCTTTATAAGATAATTTGACCTCTTTGTATTTTCTTTGCTATCTCATTAAATCATTTCAGTGTACCCTCAAATTTGAATAAAAACAATTGATGTTATATAAAAAAATCAGAACTATAATCTAATGATTATCCTTAATGAACAGAAGATATTTAAATGAATACAAATATAACTATATTTATTTTCCAGAATAAAATTCTGTTCATTTTACTTTTATTGGATAGCCTGATTGATAATATTCTCAATTTTGAAAAAAAAGAGAGAGTCATTTTTATATATCATTACTTGTAAATAGACATATACAGATTCCCCTAGTCAGGGTATATCAAATCAAAATTTTCCAACATTGGCTCTGAGAAGAGATATTTTTATTCCTCTAGCAAACTCTAGGCCTTATTCAGTTTGGGGGACCTTAATGAACTATAGCTTAGCACTGAATTATTTTCAGTAGTGTTGATAATCAATACAATGAATTTATAGCATTATTAGGGAAGATCTGAAGAAAGCATTAGTCTGTTACCATCAGGTTCAAAATTTTGTGTATATTTTAAGACTTAGCATTATTAATCAGGGGGTAAAAGTATAATTACAGAAGAAAGAGTTTCCCAATTTCAATAGGCTTTCATGGAAAATGGACAAAAAATCTGAAATTATTAATATAACATCTATATCTTTTACTTGCTCCTGGACTGGGCTAGCAGATTTATAGACACAAAGATACATAGTAGACTGTATTTTATTTAGGACTTACAGTACAGCTGGGGAATTAAAAATTATCCAATAAAAAGAAAAGTTATAATGATTTAAATCACTCTAAAGAAGAAATGTTATAAAACTAAAGGTAGCCATGAAGTCGATGGCCCACATATGCCCAATGGTAGTGGGGACATTTGGAAGTGTGTGGGAGAGGTCTCTAGGTAGGAGTGCATTAGAACAATATAATTTCAGCTGAACCTTGAAAGAAAGGTAGGATTTAGAAAAACAGAAAGGGTAAGAAAGTTCTCTCCAGACAAGAGGTATTCCAGTGTGAAAAAGTTGGAATTGAGAACCTCTGACTTGGGCAGGGGGGATGCCTGGGTGGCTTACTTGGGTAAGCATCAATCCTTCATTTCAGCTCAGGTCATGATCTCAGTGTCCTGGGATCAAGCCCCATGTCAGACTCTGTGCTCCGCTTGGGGTCTGCTTGAGATTCTCTCTCTCCTCTCCCTCTGCCCCTCCCTCTACTCTTGCTCTTTCTCTACATAAATAAATATGTATAATTTTTTTTTTAAAGGGGTGGGACATCAAGGGCTGGAATTTAGGAATTTTCACTAGGACTGACTGTAGTCCAACATTTTTATTGAGGTGGCATGCACACTGAAGAACACAATATGGCGATCTCTGATTTTAAAGAACTTTAAGTTAGTACAGGAAATGAGACAACATAAACGAATATGAGACAAATGTAGAAGGTACTATGGGCATTCCAAAACTCATTACCCCCCAAATTTGATGAGTTATTTCAAAGAGAACTCCAGTGAGTCTTTCAAGTTTCAATGTTTGCGATCACCTATGTGTTTCGATTACAGTTACTCTTTCTGCTTTGGTCTTTGTGCACATAAACTGATGATTGTGAGCTTTCTGTTGTATTTTGTTTAATGCCTACTGCATCCTCTTAGTATAAATATGCCTCTTTCATGGGCAACGTACATTTTGAGCATGAAGCTCTTTCTCTCACAATAGTGAACAGAATACTTGAGACCGGGCTGGAAATAGTAGATGACAACTACCATAATTCTGATATGTACAGATTCAGTAAACTGAATGGTAAAGTTATGTGGTAAAGCAGTTCAGCTCTTTGTTAATGGCAGATTTACTGAAGACAAGCTTTCAGAAGGATTGTACTAGAATCCTATTAAAGTGCCATCCATTAAACCATTAGGATAGTCATTAAAACTGTTAGTGAGGACTTGATTCATGAGTTATTGGTCTCTCACCATTCTCAGTGGTTTCTGCCAATACTACTCTTCCCTTTGCCCCATTGTGGCTATTGAGTTCCAAGAAATGAATGCATATCAGCTTTCTTTTTCTGCAAAATTTGGGAGGTTTAAGTGCAGGTAGGAGAGGTGGTATGGTTGTGAGGGTGGAAATGAGAAAGATTGAAATCCCTGTAATTGTTCCCAATTGTATAGGGTAAAGATTATACTTAAGATCCCACTCTTTTTGTTTGGATAAAAAGCATGTTAAAATCTGACCACATAGGAAGTTAGAGCTTGGCTTTCATTTTCAAAAAACAAAAACAAAAACAAATAAACAAACAAAAACAGAAGTGGGAAAGTAGTTGGGATTAATGTATCATTAAACGAAACTGACAGAGACGTCTGGTCTTTAATCTATTTTCCTTTCTGTTTGCAGTTTTAGAGTAAGGAATTAAACTTTATAAAAGTAAATGTAAAGCTGTAATTTAATATACATGCATTAGAGTATAGTAGTTAAGAGCTCAGAGTCCAAAGTCAGAGAACTCTGGACTCATACCCCAGTTCCATAGCTTTATGGACTATCAGCATGATTTGTAGAAGGTGTCTTAACTCTTCTAGGCCTCAGTTTCTGTATTTGTAATATGAAGACAGAGTATCTACCTAAATTGTTTTAAGGATCACTGTATGAGACTCAGTACATAATAATGATGCACTCATCATCATCATCATCATTATCATCAAAATCAGAAGTAATTTAACCCGATTACTTCTCAGTACCATTCTTTGATGAAGTTAGACGAGGACAACCTAATTTAGCATTGGCTCTTTCAGTATTTTTTCCCAGTCATAAATCTACACTGAACTAGTCTCCAAATGGCCAGAGAAGGCAGTTGCAAACCTTGACATGGATTGCACAAACTATCCTCCAGAGCATTAAATCCTATAATCTGTATCTTCCGCGTCTAACATGACAAGAAGTCAAATGTGCAGTTGGGAAGTGTCCTGCAGCTCCCATTTGCCCTTATTTTTGGAAAGTAGTATAGTGTTCACAAATTGAAAATTTAAAGAACACAGAATATTAAAATAATTATTGTTAAAAGATAAACTGAGGGGCACCTGGATGGCTCAGTTGGTAGAGCATGTGACTCTTGGTCTCAGAGTTGTGAGATTGAGCCCCACATTGAGTGTAGAAATTACTAATTTTAGGGCACCCGGGTGGCTCAGTGGGTTAAGCCTCTGCCTTCAGCTCAGGTCATGATCTAAGGGTCCTGGGATCGAGGCCCTCATCTGGCTCTCTGCTTAGCAGGGAGCCTCCTTCCTCCTCTCTCTCTCTGCCTGCCTCTCTGCCTACTTGTGATCTCTGTCAAATAAATAAATAAAATCTTTAAACCAATAAAATCTTAAACATTTTAAAAAGAGTTTATTTGAGCTAAAATTGATTGAATTTGGGCAGCACCAAACCAGAAGTGTTCAGGAGCACTCTACCAACAGGATCCAGGACAGAAGCTCATATAAAGTAAGTGTGGAAGCAAAGAAGGGATATTATTGATTGGCTGTCGCTTTAAGCTTAGTTGGCTATTTATGACAGGTTGTTTTGATTTTGTAATCTTGAGGTATTTACAGGCTTAGATTTTGGCTTGCTTCCATAGGTCACTACAATGTTAGAGCCCCTCAGTCTAATAGCATCCTTATTTAATTAATTTAACATTATCAGTCTCTACATCTCAGACATAAGTGCTGATAGCACTGATATATAACATTCTAGGTTTATGTACATATGTGTGTATATATATTCATATGTGTTAAAATTAAAAGAAATATATTTCTTTAACAGTAAAGGTGGATGTCTTTAGATTTGGATGTCAGTAGATACACAGTTTCAATAGATTCATAGGTTTTCATACTGCAAGTCATTTAACTAGTGTCCTATAGTAATAGGTTATTTCCTTTTGATCCCCCCACTATTTTCATGGTTCTTTAGTGTCTGCTCTATACATTTGTCGAGGGGAAAGACATGTCTTTTACTTTTAAGGCTTTTAGGCGGAGTTTAGTGCATGACAGAATGGCCAAAGTTTACCTAGGAGATGACGAATTTGAAGAAGGTACATGGTGGGATGAAGCTGAGTCAGAAGGAAGGCAAAGGATCACAGAGCAGGCCTCCAGACCATGAAAGCACCTTGATATGGTCACTCTCCTGCAGGACCTGATGCTTACCTTAGTAATCTTGAGAGGTAATTGGGTCTCAAAGACCTCACTTTCATCAGGTGTGTGACGTCAATGGCCCTGTTGTCGAGCTGCGATGACGGGATGCTGTCATCTCTCTGAGAGAATCAGGTAGTCATGCTCATCTTTTCTGATTCTCCCTTTTCTGTGTGTCTATGAGTCACTTTGTCCCCTCTTGACTAACCCAGCTTTTCTTTAGATATATTAATTCAGGCATAGTTCTAAAAGGTATGTTAATATATGTTCTAATACTTCTTATACTTGAAAGGCATGTTTGATGATTGAATTCCGTAATACTCAAGCAGCAGAATAAGTCTGTGGTTCCATTTCCAGAGTGTTAAAAAAAAAAGGGAAAGAAATTATGGCATAATTATACCTAATATTTTAGTGATAATTTTAAAATATAAAATGTTCATTAGACAAAAGATCAAAGATTTTTTATAGAATTATCAGTGTATAAAATCAATTCTTCAACTTTGCTCTTTTTCTCCACAACGGAGCACACATCCAGCCACCTTCTGCATGCCACACTCTTCCCCGTCTCCACCCTGCTCCAGAAAAAGGAAAGACATATATATATAATTTGAATAGGCTAGATTGCCAGTTTCATAGAGAAAAGGGTAACTGTGTATTAAGAGTGGCATGTGTGTCTCTTCTGTTATCTCCTTTCTGTGCAGCTCCATAGAAAAGTTGAACAAGAATCAATGTTTCGGGCCAACTACCTTGTCCCATCTGGCCCAGCAGCAGAGTATGTAGGTGGAGATAGGTGTTGTTCTGCAGAAATTGCAGTCTTTACTTTTCCCCACCCACCTGCCCGTGTAGTAGAGTTTGTCAGTGAACGTTGCATCTGTCTGTCTTTCTCTTGTTCTCTGTCTGTATATACACGCTTTCTTGCTTGTGATGGTTGTAAGTCCCTGTATCATGAAGCTCACCTAATAACCAAGATATAGATAAGGGTACCAGGAGGTTAGAGCCCACTCTAAGCTTATAAGGTATTGCCCAAATTGGGATATTTTGAAAGTTGATGCTTGAATTACAAACCTGGGACAAAGGGATAAACTGGGCTATTAACCCCACCCCCACCCCTTTCTAACTTAAACCCTATACCAGAGCTGAATCCTGGGCTGTTTATCGTTCCATCTGATTAGGACCCTCCCATTCTCCCCACAGAGGGCAACAAATGGACTTGAGACCTCTGAGGAGCACATGTTTAAACAAACACCGTCCCCCCCAATGAAGGAAAAGATCTATTAAAATGGCTAACTGGATACACACAAAGATGGTTATGTCCAGAAAATTTGCTAATGTGGTGCATATTTATAATTGTTTCCTGACAGTCTCTATATGATACTTTAGAATAGTGAGTGGATATATTAAAGTTGGACATTATAGCATGGAACGCTATCATATCTGTTCACTTACAAAGAATTTCACATGTGCCAAAGTCCAAGATGGTTCGTATCATAAATCACGTTTCAAACAAGTATGAGCCTGGAAGGCATTCTAACTATTTTAAAAAAAATTTATGTATCTCTGATCTATTCCAATATATGTTTACTTAATACTCACATGTTCAGCAGGGAAATTTATTTAACCATTTCTAAGGTTCTGGGGTAAATGTCACTGTTGCTATATATCCCGCCTATAATGCATTGCAGTCATTCATTCTATAAATACATTTTAAAATCAATTATATGCTAAGCACTGAGTATACAAAATCAGATGAGTTACAACCCCTGTAGTGACATCCTCAAGTGATTCCATTTTTTCCCCTCAAAGGTCAAGCATATAAAATTATCTAAGTATATACATTTTCCTAATATATTTTATCTGGAATAGTCTGATTTAAATTATAAAGTGAATATACATTTTAACAAAACAGTCTGGAATCTTTTAGTCTAGAAATAAACTCTAAAATTCTACATTGTGTCAATTTGTTCTAGCCTTTCTAGTTTGCTTGCCACATGTAACATAGAAGAAAGTAAACATGACACTTTAGGTTGTAAATACTTTCTATGCTAATTGAACACCATGGATATAAGTAGTAATGATCAATCTGTGTGTCTTCTTTAATTCGAAGCTGATATTTAGTTCAGTATACTGTGTCCTTACCTATAAGGACTAATATGTGAAAGGCATTGATTGAACATTAATAAATGTTTATTCATATTTCAGTTTGGAATCTCATCTGTTTTTCCTTTCCCATCTGAAAACAAATTTAACAAAATTTTAATTAAATTGCAGCAAGGTAATAATGAAAGCCTGAAATAGATCTGTGTACACTATGTAGAGTAAAATGAGGGAACAATTGGTATTTTAAGATTAGGTTAGAAATCTGTATTACTGATAGAGAAAAAAATAATGTTATCACTTAAAACTCAACTGATCAAATGCTCAAAAACCAATATAATGATTTGTCTTGTTTTCCTTATATTGTTATTTATAAAATGCTGCTATAATAGAGGGCACAACACAGTTACAAGATCAGTCTTTTCATTCATCAATTTTTAAAAATTTTTTAAAAGATTGGTTTATTTTAGAGAGAGAAACAGAAAGAGCATGGGAGGAGGGGCATATGGATAGAGAATCTGAAGCCGGCTCTACATGGAGAACAGAGCCTACCCGGGGCTAAATCTCATGACCCTGAGATTAGGACCTGAGCTGAAACCAAGAGTCAGATGCTTAACTGAATGTTAAGCACCAGGCACCTCAGTTAGTTTTGCTTTTGAATCTACTTGTACACTGTACTTCTGAATGGTCGGGTCTCAAATGAAACAGAAAAACAAGAAATATATGTGGTTATTTGTGTTCCGTTGGTGGTGGTGGTAGTTGTTGTTATCTGCCCCAGAAAAATAGATCCGTTTCCAAACTATATAGATAGACATATTTTTACATAACGAGTGGGAAGGCAGAATGTATTTCTTTGACTGAATTAACTGGGCAATTGTGTCGGTTTTATGCTCCGTTGTCAAAGGAAATTGATCCACTGAGCATCAGGGAGAAAGCAGACATTCCTTGGACACTGAGACTGTCTTAAATCATTGTTCACACATAAGTCAGGAATAGAGACAGGAAAAGGAAAACATCCAGCATTCTTTCAGCAAGAACTTTGCATCAGGTGTTTTACATGTATTATTTCACTTAATACTGTTGGGTCAGTACAAACGTCTCAACATTTACAGACTGGTGAGGAATTATGCATTCGTCTTGTTGATTTGGTGCCGGAGTCTAGTGTCCTGTTGTTCAGAGAAAAGAAAGGATGCTACTGTGAACTCATTCAGTCTAATGCTGCGCCTAGTTTGCAATCAGTAGATGATTTTATTTGTCACCTATACACAGTTCTTTTTACAAACACTATAATTATTTTCTATCAATTTAATCAACTTCATCTCTTTAATCAGAGCAGTTTAATAAAATTTTAATAACATTTTCTTGCCCCAAACTGTCTGGAAAATTTTTAATTGTTCTTGCTTTTCCAAATAATATCAGAAATCCTAGTCTGTGAATTATATTTGTAAAAATGATGATCCATGAAACTCTAGTCTTTAGGAACATCAACTATAATTCTGTATATCGTTTTCATATTATGCATTTTCATTTATTAGAGAAGACAAATAGCAAAAAAACTAAAGCATTAGGTTTAAAGCTATCACTGCCATCATTCTTCTAGAACATTGCCTTTGGGAGCTAGGAATTTTTCTTCCCTGCATTCAGTACTATCTAGGAAAATGTTCAGGCACATTAAAAAGGAGAGTATAATAAAAAATATGACCTTTTAAATCTTCAGATCTTAAGGTTGTATGTTCTCTTCTGAACTCTCATTTGAAAAGATCTGTCAAAAATATTTTTTTTTCCCAGTCACACATAGAAAGTAGTAAAATAGCTTATCTGCATTCCAGAGATCACATACCATTGCCCTACTGAATTGAAAAAGAATCTGGTGTTTGTTGTTGTTGCATTATTGTTTTTTTGTCATTTTGAATTTATGGCAAATTAGGACAAAGTTAACTGTATTTCTAAGAATAAATGGAATTCTCAAAGAAATAAGCTAACTCATCCTGAGTGCCAAGGTATTCATTCTTTCTTTCTTTCTTTCTTTCTTTCTTTCTTTCTTTCTTTTCTTCTTTTTCTTTCTTTCTCTCTCTCTCTTTCTCTCTTTCTTTTTTTCTCTCTCTCTCTTTCTTTCAGGTTTTATTTATTTACTTGACAGAGAGAAACACAGCTAGAGAGGGAACACAGCAGAGGGAGTGAAAGAGGGAGAAGCAGGCTTCCTGTCAAGCAGGGAGCCTGATGTGTGTCTTGATCCCCAGACTCTGGGATCATGACTCAGGCTGAAGGCAGATGCTTAATGACTGAGCCACCCAGGTGCCCTGCCAAGATATAATTTAGAAAAAAAAAATGTTCATCAATTGGTTGCCTCAAATATTTACTCATCTCATATGGCTGAATGGTTTACAATGAGTATAATGTCTCCTTTTTGCTTCTCCTCATATAAGTTCTAATGTAAAGAAATTATTACTTCTGGAACTTCTCTATAAGTATTTGTTACATAATATTTTAGAATTGGGGTTGCAAATCAAACCTCTAGACAACAGGTACATTGATACAATTTTATCACTTATTTGAAGAAAAAATAAGTATATATATAAAATAAATATAACTAGATATAAAATTACTACATATATAAAAATAACTATATATATATACCTGTTTGAAATATTTTTAAAGCCTTTGCCAGTGCTGTACATTTATAAATTGTTTATCTTTCCACTTAAAGTTGGAGAACTCTCATATGCATTCATTAGTTAACACTGAGAGTCTTGAAAAGTCCCTATTTCAGTCCTTCAGATTCTAATCGTGGCCTAGATCAGAGATGCTTTCATTGGAAAAGACTCGAGAAGTTCTGATAAACTAATAGGGTAAAGGAGAAGAGATAAGAGGAGGGCACCGACCTGACACTGAGAAGACGTTAATAGAAAAAAGGGAACAGCAAAAAGAGTGCTGAAGCTAAGCATGGGCAAAGAGAAAGCCGGCACCTGGGACTCCAGCTCTGACCTCCAGGCTTTGCTCAGGATCATACTTTCCTCTCCTCCCTCACATTCCACCTCTTAAAGCACCATTGGAGTCAACCAAATGCATGTTCTTTGAAGAAAGTACTCATTATGCCAATTGGAGGCCTTTGTTAATTGTGTAAAATATAGCCCTTCTCAACTATGCAAACGTGGGTCTTTTTCAAATGGATACATATTAATTTACTATTTTCAATCTTGGAGACAGAGAATATGAATGAATGAGAGTTTTAAAAGGCTTCATTGCAGAAATACAGTCAATGGCAAACTGCTTTTCTAAAGCTCAAAAAGGGTTTGAAAGTATGTGGGTGCAAGACACACTAAGGAGTAAATGAGCCTACTCATTAAGAATTCTATGGAATGATAGTGTTTCTTTGGAGGTTAAGGTCATTTAGAGTTCAATTCCCAGTAGAAAGGATGGTTAGTCTGACCCATAGTTTTCCTAGTCTAGTAGCTGGTCTATTCCTTCTATATAATTAAAGTTTTGTTAGTTGTTTTAAAACACACAAAAACAGGATACAGCTTTTTTGTGGTTTTTCTTTGATGAGTTTCTAAAGGGAATAGTTTGAGGTTTTTCTCTTGGTAGAGTGAGGAGAAGTGGGGCACAAAACAGCTAGTATTATGGGGAGTTTGCACATGTGAATTGTGCTTTTCTTCTTGGTAGAGAAGTTGAAATTTTGCAGAACCATAATGAAAGGACTTTGCTCTAAGTTGATGACTTCAGCTTTACTACAAAAGGTCACTCTCTGATGCAGTTTTACTCAGTGACTGTAATGCGATGTGCAAATTTATGAGCACTCCCTTGTTTTGAGTTTAGAATTAAAAATATAAATTAGAAGCACCAAAGAAAATTTTGTTTCCAAACCTCTCATTGTGTTTCAAGAGAATGATGGAAAGACCTATGTAAAACCCTTTAGAAATCTTCTCAAACTTGGCCAGAGAAAAAGCATAATATGGCAACTGGGTATTCAGACTGAGATGCAAATACCTGGGCCCCCAAAAGAGCTTACTAGCTGTTTGATCCCAAAAAAGTTATTTAATTTCTCTGCATCTCAGTTTCCTCATTTGCAGATTGGTGATAATAATGGTACTTCTAGGTACTTTGTAAAATTAGTTAATATATGTGAAGCACAAAGGAAACACAGTAAATATAAGTGTTATTATAACTATTGGATATAAATTATACTTTAAATCTGTCTTTTTATCAAGATATAATGCAAAATTATAAACACACCGGTTATATGTAGCTTATTTTTCCATTTACCTACTTTTCTCTACTTACTATTTTTAAGACAAAGTTCTAGTTGGTTAAAAAAATTAGAACTTTCAGACCATCAAGTTAAAGATACATACTTGCAAAGTATTTGACATTAGCAGCTGACTTCTCAAGACTTTCCTTTTCTTTAATTACAGGGAGGTGCTTCTATGGCCACATCCTCAGTAAGGCTAAGCCATTGAGTTGAAGATCTGTTTGTATTAGAATGATTCAGTCACAGGTACTGGGGTCAGAGAGGGAGTGTGTCATGTGCCATGTGTGCAGATAGGGAAGCAAAGTAATATGGCTTCATATCTCTGGAAAGTGTAGTTGGTACATACTCTTCCTCCTATACATTCAAGGGACTTGTTGAAACAAAGGAAACATAAGGAAGTATTCTTGCCTATGAATTCTGTGACAATGCAATGTACAGATGCCATATAGCTTATTTAAAAAAAAGTCTATTAATCAAATTTGGGTGGAATACATCTAGCTTGCTTTACTTCTAACCTGCAAAATTTTCTCCAGGACAGCTACAGAAAACCTGGACAGGATTCTACCTTGTAAGGGTTGAATTTGGGATTGAGTTCTGGGAAGAAAGGGGATATCTTACCAAAAGTCGTTTGCATAAACACAGTTAAAAGGATGAGAAGAGATGTCTGAGAGCCAGGCTTAGGAAGGAAGAATTGATTCCACTAGGAACAAGGGTGCTTATTTCAAATTGTTTTGAATAATGTTGTGGTGGTGTCAGCTTAACTTAACTCTAAGAAGATGTGTGGTCATGTTGGGTCGGCCAAAAATATGACATTAGAGTGGAAATCAGCTTCTCCAGACCTATGTTCTTCTTTCTCTGTGTTGGCCGTTTTATTCTTCCTTCAGAGGATATCAGCAAGAGATACCAGAACACAAAGAGGCAAAACAACTGTACCAGCATCTGCACTAAGAAAAACAGGAAATGTTGGTTAAGCATCTGAATCTTGGTTTTGGTTCAGGTCATAATCTCAGGGTTATGAGAGTAAGCCCCACATCGTGTTCAGCGAGACTGAAGTTCTGCTTGAGGTTCTCTCTCCCTGCCCTCCTGCTAGTGCTCTCTCTTTTTCTCTCTCCCTCCCTCCCTCCCTCCTTCTCTCTCTCTTCTCTCACTCTCCCTGTGTCTGTCGCACACACACAAATAAATGAACAAATCTTTAAAAATAAAAAGTGTGTTTTGAGAATTAGGGTCTTATTCATTCATGATACCTTTGCTTTATTAACATGGACAATTGAAAATTTGATTTTCCTTAACCAGTTTTATTTTTTCTCAGTAGAAAAAGCCATCTTATGCCTCACCTACTTTCAGTAGGTTTTTCCTTGCTGAGGTTACTGCCCTTGACTTCCTGGCAAGCTCCAGAGTAATGACCTGTGCTGTGTACGGTTAAGCGTCCAGTCAGCCAGATAGGTGCAGGTAGATGAGTATGTGTTGCACAAAGACAGGTTGGCATTATTTAGTCAATGTTTGTTTGATCTGTGTAAACTGAGTATAAATATAAGCTGCATCCCCTCTGTTTTATCATGTACGTGAAGCCAACCTCATTTCTAAAACTTGATTTCTTATGTCACTGCACCAGAATGACACAGGATGATCAGTTGGGAAGAAATACCTTTTGGACTGGTGAGATAGAGGATAGTTATGTTTAAGCGTGTTGCATATGTTGGAACTCCTTGTTTTTCAGTGGCCTTCAGGATTAAGTAGCATCATGGCTTGGTAATTACCAGCTGTTAATCATCAGCTGGGCTTTGAAATCACACAGACCTGGGTTGGAGGGTGAATGGATGAGTCTAGCTGTGAGAGCAAATTACTTACCCACCAAATCACGTGGTGCCGGCCAGAGAGAAGGCCCTCAGTAAGATTTATTGAGTTAATCCTTCTTTACCTCAATTTCCTTGTCTGGAAAATAACAATACATACCTCATAACACTTGTGAAAATTAAACAGGATACTACATGACCCAGCAGCTATTATAATCATCCTGTTACTTATAAGTCTGCGTCTCAGGGGTCATCCTTTTAAGTTTAAACATTTTAACACATGTGACATAAAACTCATGTTTCTGTTACTGGTTTTTAAACTCTTCAATGTAGGTATCAAATCAAGCATTCAGAAGGCTGCAAATATGTGGCAAGAGTGGGAATGGACATGATTTAACTGTGTCTGTGTTGAGAGATGCCATTTCATTAGTCTCATTAAATGCTGCCCTTTACACATCTGTGAGTGATCTTCGTCCGAAGAACAGGGCCATCAAAGGCAGTGATATCCTCTACCAGGGCAGTGTACATCAGTGAGCCTAGGAACTTCTCGGGATATGTCAGAGAGGAATGTGTAAGAAGCTTAGGTACTCAGTGGTGCTCCTCAACGTGAAGGGGCGTATCACTGGTGGTTGTAATTCCAGGATCGCATACTTTACTATTAGACCATACGATAATGAGTGCTAAAGCACTAGTGTTAGTGCACTGTGCATTGATTGCAGTTTCCATAGTCTGTTCTTTAATTCTCATGTTACATGGAAGAATTGTTTCATGATTTCTCTTTATGAACTCTTCTCAACACTTACTCATCATTTCAAATCATTTAAGGAAATCTGTTGAACCATAATTAATTGACCCATCTTTGTCGATGCAAAGATGACTAAAAGTGTAGAGGTAGGACTGTGGCTAAGGACTCTAGGATCTAAGTCCAGATTAGATTCACTCAGAGGTCACTCAGAGCCAGTGGAAGTTCTGAAGCAGGAACCGAGCCGGTCCAGAGCTGAGCTTCAGAAACACTACTTTGTAGGAAGTAGTTCACAGGAAGTAGTTCCTGTTCCTACTGTTCCTGTTCCTACTTTGAGGAAGTAGTTCACATCACAGGAAGAGTTCAAACAGAGGGTCCAAGCAGACAGCAGATACTGAAGGATTGGATTTAGGAGTGGCAATGAACTGGTAGATTTGGGACTGGTCTAAAAAATTGTTAAGGTAAGTCTTGCTCACCAAGTAAAGCTGCTTTGTGTGGAGAAGGTTCAAGTTTGACTTATAGGGTTCCACCCGGGCATCTGCATGTTTTGGATCACCAGATACTTGGAGAGAAGGACATTCTACAGGGGAGATGATGAACTTCCCTGGAGGAACAAGCTAGAAAGACCCCTAATTACATTATTCTTTAGACTCTAAAGCATGAATAATTATTTTGCTGAATATTGGTCAATGATTTATATAGGTTAGCATAGACCAAGGAAAGAAAAGGGGTTTTCTAATCTTTAGTAAATTAGAGACTGCAATCTATCCTGCTGAGAATTTTAGTATGTTTAGAGGCTATTCATGATGGCTAATAGGTTGACTCTCTAAATTTAGGAATTTTACTATCTCTGTTAAACACAAAATATACACAACTTTAATATTGTAACAGCTGTTGGATATGTTTTGTTTTCCAGTTCTGTATATACACATTCAAGCATGGTAAATGTGCAGTATCAAAAACAATTGCTAAAAATTCATCTTTATTTTTTTGAAGAAGTTTGTCAATTCATCGTTATTTCTGAAAACTTGACTTCAGTCATTTCAGATCATGTTTATGTAATTACTGAGCTCATCTCCATATATCATGGAATTAAATCTTTAAAAAGTGTTGGGGTCCTATGATCAAAGAAAAGATATTTTGATTTCCATAAAATTGCAGGGAATTAAAAAATCCCTCAGAGTTTTATAATCAATTCCTGAATTCAGTTTCAAAATAATGGTTCTGCTTTAACTATAAAAATGCACATATTATTTTTATCTGTGCAGTATCTTAGATTATTGAATAATGGCTTGAATGAAGGCATTAAAAATCAGAAAAGGTATGTTTAAAATAAAGAGTAAAAAGAAGAAAATGTTGTAAACATAACATATGATAATAAATAGTAAATAAATAGAAAAGCAAGTAGACCCTATCTGTACTAGTTAATAAATTGATATTTAGAGAGGATTATTAAATTTCACTAACTTCCCTTCTTTACCGTTATTCTTAATTATTTGCATTGTACAAGTTGCCTTGTGATACTGGTCATAGTGTATTCTGGACAAAGAGGCACAATTTGAGGTTGTCGTCCGGCTGTAATGTTAGCCTGTATGTGAAGAAAGAACAGCAACGCCTGTGTCCAGTGAAGCTAGTGGACGACCAGTGGATGTGAAGGGTGAGTTTAGGTCCTGACAGGAGAGAGTAGGCAGAATAATCAAGATAGATAATGTTCACAGAACTAGAAGGAATATTGACCTGGATAACTTGTAAACTACAGCTGCAGAGAAGGAAATGGAAAAGTAAAGCAATTTTAAAAACCCTACCTTTCCAATATTCACAGAACATCTATATTGATATTTTTTTTCATTGGAATCAGTGCTGGTGACTATCACTGTTTTTTACTATGATTAATCATTTCATGTTATGCTGGTCGTATTACTGTTCAGCTTCATAGCGAGGGGTCGTCTTTGATGAAGTGTAGCTTCAGGCTTTTCTTTTTAAATCATGTTACTTGCAATAAATGCCTATAATTGGTGTTATCAAGTATTGATTTTGTTTGTGTGTGTGCTGTTTTTCTTTTCAAGTCGATTGATCCTGGCCAGCAGTTCACATGGGAACATTCAAACTTGGAAGTAAACAAACCAAAGAATAGATATGCAAATGTAATTGCATATGATCATTCCCGGGTTCTCCTATCAGCAATAGAAGGTAAGGGAATTCAGACATCATTCATACCTTTATTTTCATGAGTTTAAGAGTGTGCATGAAAATACAGTCTTAGCTCATTTTTTTTTTTTTGCTGTCTATGGAAATATTTAATTAACGTTCAGGTATCACTCGTTCTCCTGTTTTCTTTCTCATACAAGTGTATCATAAATGGTACACAAAATCCCCATAGAAGCATCTCTCATTGCCTTCTTGGCTCACCTTTAGGTGAAAGACTTCATAATGCTTATAGAGGGGAAGCAAATCAAGTCCATTTTACTGATGATTGCTGATGGTTATAAATAAACAGGGGATTGTCAGAATATGCTCATTGATTGTTTTTGTAAATGGGGGTAAGGGGACTTGTTTGTACATAAGCCTGGATAGCCACTAGGGACACTCTAAAGGTCAGGGATGGATGGTGTGGTGATTAATTAAAATTAAACATATTGGAAATGGCTGGTACAGCTAATTTGTGGACTGCTTGATAATCTATTTCTCACAATTGTAACGACACATGCATTCTAGGGAACATTTGCTCCTAAAAGATGAGGATTACACTTCTAATACACCTGGCTTCTTGTAGGGATTCATGAGGAGCATTTTCCGTTCATCTCCTTCCAGTAACAGATCCCTTCACATGGCATATTAAAATCAATTAGGAGCTCATGTTCAACACTCAGCATTTTGTTAGGTTTTTTTTGGCTGTGGTAGCATATTTCTGTCCTTAGAAAAGAGTTTAAAATGTCACTTAAATCCTTCCTTCTGTCATAATAGCTAACCTGGGCCACTAACTACCACATACCACATCATCCTCTTTGGCATCCTTTAGAAAAGCTCTGTGGCCATTTCATACTTGAAAGTTCACCACTTACCCTCTTCCAGATGTTTTATTAAACATTAAATAATACCAGCTTCAGACCCAGTCCTTCTTAGAAACGAACAGTCCAAACATTTTCATCCACCGTCTGTCAAGTATCTTTTACTTTTTCTGCTTCCCAAATCTATGACTACCACTTTTTCTCATAACTCTGACTAGGTCCTACAAGTCCGACATGCGTCATGTAGTACCCCAACTTAATTTGAAAGGGAGACACTGCTTAAAGACTTTTCCAGTCATCACCCAAGGAAACTGATATATTTATTTCCAGTTTGGGGGGAAGAACTATGTTTCAGCATTTAAGTAAGCCCATACCTGCACCCCTCCTTTCTTCAAAATGCTCTTATGTGGCATAGATATATTTTGTAAAGTTCTCACAATCAATTTTATATTTGGAAAATGTTATCATTCCTTTTTGAAGCTACTGAAGATACTAGGAGTTCAAGAGTTAACCTTTTTCCATATGGAAGAAAAATCGATCAGGTTTATCAAAATTTCACCAGTTAGTTCTTCAAGTAAGATGGTGTCGAACAAGTAATTGCTTCAAGCTCTGTTTGAAAACTGTAATCGGTATATGTAGAGGATTAGCACGTAGCATTTACATTTCAACTTTCTGCCCCACCTTAAAATGTAAAAGAAACAAAAAAAAATAGCAACTTCTTGTCTCGAGTCTCTTAAATCAACTCCATAGTAATAAGAAAGTAACCAAGTCACAAGTGGAGGAGAGAAATTTTTTTTCCATCCGTGAAACAGGTAAATTATAACAATTAAATGAATGTAAATTGAAAACCTATCTGCATGGTCTTGGCTGGAGCACCTGTCCGTCTGCCTTTGCTATATTGTAGCATTGTTTCCACTCGGAATTAGGTCATTCAGTATTACTGTGTCCCTGTACTTTTGCCCACTTTATCATTATTTTCTTTAACCTGTTATTTTCCACCATTTTAACAGTAAAGTACGTTGAAGGACAAAGACTATTCCTCCTTGTCCCTTTATTATGATAGATGGAAACTATGTACATTTCATTCCTATGCTATTTTTACAGTACAAAAGTAAAAGCACTTGAATCAGACTAAAACCTGCCTTTTTATAGCTCTATGCTCACAAATATACCCTAAATCTAGAGCTGACCTAGAAACCAGAAGTCTTTCAATTTTAAGTCTTATGCAAAAGATTAGAGGCGTTTAATTGAAGTTTATGGGCTATATAGAGAGCTTTAATCTAGATTACAACCATGAACAGCATTTTATCTTAGGCTAAGCGCTACTCAGCAGATATTTAAGGGGGTAAACGATCATCCTATATCTTAAGCTCGGAAAAGGAATGCTGGCAACATGGCAGGAACCACAGAGCCACTAACTGGGGCTTCTTGCATAAAGGGAGCTTTAATAACACAGAGCCAGAGTTTTTAAGAGGATTTAAATGTTAAGAGACTTCATGCACAATTTAGAAAATTTAACATGCTTATTTTGGGTTCCACCTATGGTGATAACTTAAAAGACTTCAGCTGAAGGTTTTAGTTTGGACATTCTTGCTGCTCTTCTCTCAGCAATGCTGGCCCCTTTTCATGTTCACTTTGCAGAGTGGTCTGACGGACAGTAAAGGAAAACTGGTAGTTGCCACAGTGATTTGTATTATACTTATCTTTGTTTCCTAAAGCAAAGCCTTACACTACTTCCACTGAGCAATGGCAGGGGAGATAAACTAAAGAACGGGGAATTGTGTGTCAGCACAAGTACGCTTATTGAATTCTGCAAAAATTGTGATACTTCACGACATATTTCCAAATTACACTCATTTTATTTTATGCAGGGGAAAATGTAGAATAAATTCAAGAGTTCCAACTCTAGCGATGCTTACAATTGTTGAATTATAGAGTATGGAGACACAGTTAAATTTTTGAACAATCCAGTTACTGATTGGCAACCCCTCCATATTTAAGCTGTCCTTAAGAGACATCAGTAATCCCTGACGTAGAGAGGTGATAAGATTTATTTCCATAGTTTAAGTAAATATTGTCAAAGACTAAATGGAAACTGATACTTATATGTACATAAAATAATATATGATTTATGTTTAATCTTAGAGATCCCACAGTAGCTCATTGCTTTTACTAAAGTAGGATAAAAGAAATGGATAAACCAAAAGATAGAGGAGCAAGGAAATCTCAGTTTGGGTCACAGCTCTGTCATCTAACCTCATCTTTTCTGAGTGTCATTTCCTCAGCTGAAAGCTTTTACTATTTTTTTAAATTTTTTAATTGAGTATACTGGACATACACTGTTATATTAGCTTCCGGTATGCAACGTGTTGTGCAGCTGATCCAGCTTCTCTGTAAGTGAGTGCTGAGCTCGCCACAAGTGTGGCCTCCATCTCTCCCCATACAATGCTATTAAAGTACCGCTGACCATATTCCCCACGCTGTGCCTCTTATTACCATGACTTGTTTATCCCATAATTGGAAACCTGTATCTCCCACTCCTCTTCATCTGTTTGCCCATCCTCTTAGCCCCTCCCCTCTGGAAACCGCCAGTTTGTTCTCTGTATTTATAGATCTGATTCTGCTTTTTATTTGTTTATTCATTTCTTTTATTTTTTAAATTCCACGTATGAGTGAAATCTCTTTTACTATTGACTTCTATGAATTAACTCTATATAGCTTTATTATTGATTAGATCATTTACTGTACACAATACTATATATATATATGTATATATATATATAGTCATATAGTCATATCATATACAAGTAATAGAACTCAAATTGCAAGTGCAGTCTTCTGATTCCTAACTAATGCTTGAATGGACCTACCTCATTCATACTGCTTTCCTACTGACAGACGATGTGTCTCTGACTAAGTCACTAGCTTGAATCCAAATGTCCAGGCTTATAATTATGCCTAAAAATCCATTTTATCATTGGCCTAACCTATGGATAATACAAAATGCATTTTAGTATTTAATTTCCTATTTTATGGCATAATTAATCTGAGGCAATGACAAAATATGGGAAATCATCAGTAATCCAAATGCATTAGAGCACTGTAGTTGCAGAAGTAAGGTCAAGTACATCTGTCTCTAACTGATTCCAAAGGTTATCTACTTACCTCAGTATCTTTGTCTGTATCTTCAACTCCTTATACACCCAGGAATGTCAACTACTGGCAGATTATTTATTATAATGTCTTATAACTAGCATAACGTCAATCTGTTGCAGTCCTAGATTTAAAAAAAGGCATTTTCCCCCTATAATGTAATTACTTGTTATTGCTGCCAGTATTCTATTGCTATTAGTAGCTTAATACTTAACATTTCACTTTAAAAGCCATATTCAAATGAAATCTTTTAAAATTTTTAATTTTTGACCAGGACTAATATAAAGCAAAATTTAAAATCCAACTTTAAAATAAATAAATAAATAAATAAATAAAAATAAAATAAAACCCAAGTTTTTATGTCAACAACAAAGACAAGAAGTTAAAATAGATACAATTATCTGGGTACCTATGGTGTTCCAACTTCCATACACCATGTCATAGATTTTACATGACATGAAATAATGGATAGATTTTTATCTATAATGTTCAAGACAACCTGAAAAGCTACTTGTTATTGTCGATTTTATAAAGAAACTGTTAAACCTTTAAAAATCAAGTAACATTTTTTTTATAATTAGTAACTAGTGGTTAGTGGCAGAGCCAAAATTCTAATATGAGTCACTCAGACTCAAGATTGCTATTCTCTTAAACTGGCCACTCTGAACTACAGCAGCTTTTGAAGTCATAATGACTGTGCCTGTATATGCCATGCCTAAAACAAAAATGATGGCTTTTTGGCTGGGAAGACTGTCTAGAAATTTTGAAATATACATTTTCAAACACTCATATTGGAAATCTGAGAACTAGACTCCAGTCAAAGTGAAGTTCTCCAAAGAATAAATGACATATAAATGCTTTCAGGTGGATTTTTTTGTTTGTTTAATATTATTTTTAAAGTTCTATTAGGAAGAACATTGAGTAAGAAGACAGAAGACTTGAAACTAAATTCTAAGTTAAAAGTTAACCCTTTGGGGAAGCTAGATACTTTTTAGAATTTGAAGAGCATTTCAAACCCCACTTGAAAACAAAAGGTACTTACCCAATTTATTTGTACATTAGTTGAGAGAGTTCAAGGACACAAAAGCCTTCTGTAAGCCCATTCATCAATTTAAAAACCCCTGACTTAGCGTGTTTTGTTTTGTTAGAGAAAATGAGAACGTCTAAGACCTTTCCTGCACTTCCTAAAATTTTGAAAGTTGATTCTAAATCTAGAAATCAAGAAATACTGAGCAATATTTATTAAATAAATATTAAATCTTGGACATTAAGAGATTCATTCTTCTAAAAGAAACAAACAAACAAAAACACATTTTAAACTAGAGGATTCACACCAGATAGAGCTATCAGCCTGTGTGGGTCTCTTCTACCAAGCCAGATTTAAATGATTTCAACTATGAAAGCCTGACAAATGACAAAGAAAAGGAGGGCCTGGCCAACCCAGTGGGTTAAGTGTCTGACTCTTGATTTCGGCTCAGGTCCTGACCTCAGCGTTATGAGACTGAGCCCTGAGTCCCGCTCTGCACTTACCTGCTTGCGGTTTTCTCTCTCCTTCTACCCCTCTCCCCACCTTGCACTTGTGCTCTCTTGCTCTCTCTCAATATTTTTTTTTTAAAGTCTTTAAAAAAAAAGAAAAGATAAAGAACAGCCCCCATTGTGTCATATGCATTGTGTAATCCTAGTGCTTGTTAATCTAGTAAGAGAAGCTTAAGTGAATTTGTTTCTAGTTTCGGGGGACTATATTAAAGTTTCAAAACATAAATATATGTGTTCACTTTTTCTCTCTTTTTTTCACTTTTTCTCTTTAATGGATACAGCCTTGCAGGGGCCCGTACATTTCTCAAGAATCTCTTTTCTATTAAATCATCCTGGGCTCTTCTTGCTTCTGAAGAATTTGTGCCTCAGTTTCCTCATCTGTGCCATAGGATTAATCATAGGACCTACGTCCTAAAATGATTAGGACAATTTAGTGAATTAATATATACAAAGGTTTTGGGAGAGTGGCACAAAGAAAATGCCTAATAAATATTGGAAATATGGAAATTATTAGTGTTGTTTTTAAGAATTCTGTTATTACTATCAGTATGCCCTTTTGTCCTCAGAAGGGATTTCTTTTGTATATTATCTATGGAAAAATTAATAATACACATGAGACACGGCTGTATGTAGTTGGACTACTCTGTGAAGAAAAGAGTACATATTGGTGCTTGATAAGTGGAAACCAGACCCCTCATAACATTACAAATTTCAACAGGGGAAGTTGTCTTCTTTTAAAGGGAAATCCAAACTATGTCATCGGTTTGATTTGCATAATAGGAACAATTCAAAAAAAATCCAACTGTGCAGATGATATAGATGATGTTATTAACTACTTGATGATTATTTCTGAGATGGGCAATTTAGCACCTTTCTTTTTTTTTTTTTTTTTAATTTAGCACCTTTCAAAGGAGAAAATGACCATAGGAAATCACTGCCCCTAAAAGAAATCATATATATATTTTTTAAAGTAAAGAGAAGAAACTACTGGCATTCCCCTGTACTGTTGGTTCAGTTTTTACCCCCCCACCAATGCTTCCCATTTAAGCTGTGCCGTGGCTTCTCTACTGCACGGTTGGGCAGTTACTGAAACGTCTCACACAGCTGTCAGCACGTGATAACGCGTTCTTCCATTCACATGGTTCCCGTGCTGTGAGTTAACTGTTTTTGTTTTTTTTTTTTCCTAGAATTACCTGATATTTTTTCAGTAAGTAAAAACAAAGCAAACAAAAACACAGGTAAATAAGTTAATACAATCTACCCAACATTTTCTAATAAAATGTAAATTATATTATTATAAATATAAACGTTTTGTGTGAAGCTCTCACATCAAAGAATTTATATTTTCCTGGGCAAAAAATCCCTTTAACAGCTGCCATGTGCTATTTCTCACATCAGTTCAATGAATATAGTTCCTTTTCCTCCCTCTTGGTTCCTGTACTTTCTCAGTCTGTCTTTCCCTCTCATTCCCTCTTTCCCCCTCTTCCTCTCCCCCCTCTCTCAGACACTAATGACACATTTGTGGGCATCTGGTGTTTGTTTTATTTTGCTCCTAAAATTCTATTAGCTAAGGAATTTTGTTGGACTGTATGTCCCATCTAAGAAAAAACGAAAACTTGCCTAAATCTCATCCAACTACTGGTTGAGTTTATTTTCTTCATATTGCTCAGAACATCAATCATTGATTTAGCAGAAGGTTTTTTTTTGTTTGTTTGTTTTTGGTTTTTTAACATTTCAAGTCGTTCACTTTTCAAGTTAATTGTTTATAGACATGGCAAAGTTTAATCCTCTTATTTCAGGATGGTCTTTTTATTGTACTTTTTTTAAAAATAAAAGCATTTCTTTTTGAGGATCAGGGCACAATTTTTTTAAAAAGATTATACTTATGTATTAGACAGAGATAAACACGGCCAGAGAGGGAACACAAGCAGGGGGAGTGAGAGAGGGAAAAGCAGGCTTCCCGCCGAGCAGGGAGCCCGATGTGGGGCTCGATCTCAGGACTCCAGGACCATGACCTGAGCTAAAGGCAGACACTTAATGACTGTGTCCTGTGTGACTAATGACAGTCAAATTTTTATAGCTTAATTTGTCTTAAATAGAGAGCTAGAGAGGACTTAGCCTTTGGAATCTTGGAGCTAACTCACTAGGTGCTTGCAATCTGCCTAAAGACTAACATGAGCTATTTAAATGACAGCTTTCTCGTGTGTGTACCCAAGCAAGTGATGTGGAGAGGAGATCACTTACTCCCCAGTTCCTACCTCAGCCTGTCCTTGCACTTCTTATCTGGAAAAGAGGAAAAAAAATTAAGAGATGGCTAGTTATGTTGGTTTTCTTTTTTTTTATTTATTTATTTTTATTGTTACTTAAATTTTTTTTTCCAGTGTTCCAAGATTTATTCCCATTCCCCACACCCAGTGCTCCACGCAATAGGTGCCCCCGGTACCCACCAGCAGGCTCTCCCATCCCCCACCCCCCTCCCTCCTAGGCCCTCTGTTTGTTTCTGTGTTCAAAGTCTCTGTTGTTTCGTTACCCTACTTCCCATTTGCTTTCCTTCTCCCACTGTGCTCCAGGTTACCCCTCATGCACTGCAAGTAAGTGAAACCATGCGATACTTGACTTTCTCTACTTGGCATATTTCACTCAGCTGTTTCCAAGGAACCAATCAAAAAGTACATTAAAAAAGTCCATGAGTTTATTTTTATATGCATTGTCTCTAGTTTAGTTAGCAGGAATTTTTTTTTCCATTTTTATCACACAGCTCTGAAGATTATGCTGATGAATCTACGCTTCATTGCTCAGGCTGTAGAGAGACCTGCATCGTCTGCACTGTGGTTCTGTTGTTGACATAGAATCACACGTTGTGTACTACTGTGAAGTCATACAATGATTATTTTTGTTCTCTCCATTTTTTTATTTATTATTTTTTAAGATTTTATTTATTTATTTGACAGAGAGAAACACAGCCAGAGAGGGAACACAAGCAGGGGGAGCGAGAGAGGGAGAAGCAGGCTTCCTGCCAAGCAGGGAGCCCGATGCAGGGCTTGATCCTGGGTCTCCAGGATCATGACCTGAGCTGAAGGCAGTCACTTAACGACTGAGCCACCCAGGCGTCCTCCATTATTTTTTTGTAATAGAAAATGGAAAAGGGCCTCCTAGATTTGCAATAGCTTTTCATCAGGAGAAGTTTGGGATGAGTAGTCTTATTTCATTACTGTTTATTATACTGATTATAAGAATAACTAGAAGCCACTGGTATTTTAGAAGTTTCAAATGTATTGACTCATTAGATTCTCATGGGGTGTTCAGTAAGGACATTATGAAAATGCTGTTCATATTTTAGGGTCTGTGAGGAGACTGGGGTTCTGCAAGTTTCCTACAGACAGAGCTTCTTTGGCATATTCAGCCTTTGATTCAGATTATGTTAAATAAAGCACTATAATAATTTCTTTTCTTTTTTTTTTAAGATTTTATTTATTTATTTGACAGAGAGAGATCACAAGTAGGCAGAGAGGCAGGCAGACAGAGGAGTAAACAGTCCTCTTCCTGTTGAGCAGAAAGCCCAATATGGGCCTCGATCCCAGGACCCTGAGCTCATGACCTGAGCTGAAGGCAGAGGCTTTAACCCACTGAGCCACCCAGGCACCCACACACTATAATAATCTCATCCTTATTAATATAAGCATAGTAGACCAAAACTCTGTGATGCTATAGTAGCCCGAGGTTTGCTCTACAGGGCAGAGTGCTCCCTAACTAGAAATGAGTCGCTTACGTCACAGGTGCTGGTAATCCCCATGTGTAGCTGACCTGGGAGTGCGCTCAGGGACAGTTCAGTCACCCACATCCTCCTTGGAGAGGACTCTCATAACCCAGCCTCTGCAGCCTCAGCTGTGAGGAGTAGAAACCCAGGGGGAAGAAGACTCAGAACACTGAGAGAACGGAGCCTGGCTTCACAGACTCTGCGAAGCACCTGTTCTGCCATTAACTAATTGCTACGATGAGCCCACAGGACAGGCGTGCTGGTAAAATAAGTCTCCTCTGCACCATAGAAACATGGGAGGCATCCGCTAATGTGTGGTACCTCTGGGGACACTGAGTCAGACGCTACACCTTTGCAAGAACCGTTTGTCTTTCTTTTCTGTGTTGCCAAGAGAATCTGTCATTTTGCTAGTTTTGGTGTGGCTGAGGGTGTCTGATGGTACAAGAGAAGGCAAAACAAGGTCTGCGTCATTCGGAATTAAATTAATTCACTAGTGAGTTATTATTGGAGCTCATTTTTCTGTTTTCTCTTCTCTAGTTTTTCCAGTGTCAGCAATAAAGTTAACGTTTTATTCTGCATTGTGAGCGCTAAAAACTGTAATCTGGGTCTTAATGCGTTGCTGTCAGGGGCGGTGTGTGTGGGGGGGGATTGCAGGAGACATTCTTTACTAAGTAAAATGTAGTTCTTGTGCTCCACTGGGTCTTGAGTACTTCTGTCTCACAACAGGGAATAAACTGGTTTACCAAAAAGGCATTTTTTTTTGTACACAGGCTTCCCCAAGGATTTATAGTAGTGAAAACAAGAAACTGAGAGTACGTGAGCTTTGATGCCTTCTGGGTCAGAGTCAGCCACGTGGCTAGGGCCATGCCCAGGTCTGCTGTACCGCAGGAGCAGGGGACCTTCTCCTCTCCTCCACCCAGGGACAGCTCTTCCCATGACTACACCACCTACCGGTCTAGTCCGACCACAGCCCCTCACCCCGGCCCCCGCCCGCCTTGTTTTTAAGTTTGTTTGCTTTTTACCCCACCCCTCCGTTTAATCATGATTTAAAGTATCAGTCACATCAAAAGATCTCATATCAGCACAGAAGAGATGGAGGCAATAGGAATCAGCTTGAGAAGGCACCAGAGTGTGTTTCCGCCTGATCTGAGATACACAAAGCCTCCACCTTAAAATAACTCCACAGAGATTTCTGAATCCAAGAAGGTTAAGAATACCACAGGGAGACCTCTTATTTTAGAACTCAAGAGGACTTGAGGGAATGGATTTGCCCCCCACACCTTGTTTAGCACATAAGCAGTCAGAGGTCTGGACAAGTCGAACAACTGCCCAAATGTCAAAGAGCGAGCTGCCAGCAGCCCTAGATAGGAGTCCGGAGTTCCTGGCCAATTTCTCTAAATTTTTGCAAGTGCTTAGTATTGTTTCAAGTCTTGAAAAGGCACATTGTGACTTTTTCTACAGAATAGAGTGATACAGAAGTACTCACATATCCATTATAATTACTTAATTTCACACGAATAAAATAATTCCTGTACTATTTGGGTTTTGTTTTTCACTTAACATTAGGGTATAAGACCCTATTATAAAAGTTTTATGATTATGAACTTCCCTCAACAAGAGAAATCTTTTCAAATCAACTTATCTCCTGACTGGAAAAATTGAAAGCCAGGCAAGTTGGGTTTTTTGGTTTGTTTGTTTGGGATTTTATTTTGTTTTATTTTGTGTTTAGAAGGGGCAAAAGGAGAGGGAGATAGAAAGTTTTTTTTTTATTATTATTTATTTATTTATTTGACAGAGAGAAACACAGCCAGAGAGGGAACACAAGCAGGGGGAGTGAGAGAGGGAGAAGCAGGCTTCCCACTGAGAGGGATCCCGATGTGGGACTTGATCCCTGGTCTCCGGGATCATGACCTGAGCTGAAGGCAGAGGCCTAACCACTGAGCCACCCAGGCGACCCAAGGGAGAGAGAGAATCTTAAGCAGGCTCCATGCCCAGCACAGAGCCCAACATAGGGCTTGATCTCATACCCCTGAGATCACGATCTGAGATGAAATCAAGAGTCAGATGCTTAATCAGCTGAGCTACCTAAGTGCCCCTTGTTTTTTATTTTGTTTTAATAGACCCCTATGACCCAATTTGTCCTCTTCAAGTTAACAGGAGAGAAAAATATTTTAAGCCAATCATTATAAAACAGTTCAGATTACATATTCTTTGGGAGTTGAACATGATTTCAAGGTTTTAAAGCATTCTTCAGCGTGACTTATTTATTCGTCACAAATATTCTTTCAGAGTAGCTTCATCTTTCCAAGGATCACTCTCTGTTAATATTCAAACCCAGGTGGGACCAATGTCATGAAGTCCTGTTCTATTAATCCTATGCTTAGGTGAAGAAAAATGGCATTGTCCTTGCATGTTGAATTCATGGTATGTTCCCAAAGCTTGGCAAATACTTAAAAGAACAGCAGAGCCCAAAGTCCATGCCTAGACTTACTTTCCGCTGAAAGCTATCACCAGCAATTCCCAGCAAACGAAACAAGAGCCTAAAACTGTCCTAATTCTGTTTAAATTGCTGTTGCTTTGTCTTGCTGTGCATGAAGGACACAGGGGCTCAGCTCTACCGACCATTCATCTCATCACAATTTCTGTTGTTCTTAAAGGCTTGTGTTTTAGAGCTCCAAGTTTTCTTTGCCCCAAACACAACACCCAGCACAAAGCATGTAAATAATATGTGTATGCACCACAAGAAGTTAGAACAGCCCGTTACCTGCAGAAACACAGTAACACAGAAAAGAGGCATATAAGTGTAAAAAGAATTCGAGATCTTGCCTCAGTTTTCTCACTGATAAGGTTAGAATGATAATCATGGATATTGGACGTTTTTACATGACTATTGGTAAATGGAGAGTATGCATGAAATAGTACATGGCAAATCAAGAAACTTTAAGCTATTCTTGAACAAAGACATTAAGACCAACTGACTCTAAGAGAGACAGTTCCTATAGCAGGACCAGACCTATTTGCTTACAATGAGCTAAAGGCAGACATCTTTGTTATGCTTTCATTGTTTAAATAAACAACCCCCACAAAAAAAAAAAAAAAGGCAACTAGCGCCATTATTATCATTGTATCGGACAAAGGTCTCCTTGACTCCAAAAATTAAAAGCAATCCACTAATTTATACTAATTCTATATTCTTTCAGTACTGCATGCTAAGTTAGATTTCCATCTATCATAGCCCCAGAGGAATTCAATTAATTCTCACACACTTCTCTTGGATTAGTAGTGCACTCTGATTAGTGTTGCATTAGCAGATGCAAATCATCTTCTGGGTAAGGTAGGGAATTGAAAATTAAATAAACAAATATGCATTACTTAGAGAAGGTCACCCTAAAAAAAGTGACAGGATTTTGTAGATTCAGCCTGCGGGCAGAAACACTGCAATCATGAGCTACCGAAGAAGCATTTCCTGCACCAAAACACTTGGAAAGCCACCATGTTGCTTTTCTCACTAGATTAGTTGAAAATTTTTCTAAAAATGGCACAGTGAAAACTGAGATCTCATCTACTTGAAACACACTTCTGTTCAACTTTAGTTTCTAATCTGGGGTTAATGTTTTTAAAAGGGCAAACCACCACCCTTCCTAAAATCGTCTGCATTCATCTTTCTTCACAGCTCGTTGCTTAGGTTGTAAGAAATAGAGCTACATTAGATCTTAGAGCTACAGATGTATATTCATCTCTCACTTCCCCATCTTATAAAGGTTGTATGGGAGCAAACTTGCCTGGAATATCTTTTTGCTGGAGAATATAAAGGGATTTCCTGCAAGGAGGCATTCATTCCAGGTACTACCCCCTCACAGATGAGTGTCAAAGTAGAAAAGCAGCCTCAGCATTATCCTCAAGATGTAAATATTAGCCTAATAATTAACTCTACTAGGTATTGAATTTTTCCTTTTAACTTTCTTTTCAAAATATCAGTTCCCAAATTCTTAAAGCATTTGGTGATATAATACAGATCCCAAGTGCCTAGTATTTTTCAGGCAGATTTTTCTATTTTTATCCCTGGGAGGTGCAAGCATTATTAAGTAGGAGACTTCTAGCCACACCATCCCCCCACCCCCCACCCTCGCTCCTCCACTAAAAAATGACTGTAATTTATTATGCAAACTTAAGCAGTATATAAGAATGTTGGATGGGGCTGATTCCCTTCCTTTGGATGTGAGTCTCCTGTCCCTCTCTTCCTTTCTCTAACACGTTATTCAGATATAGTCGTTATCCTTGATAAGGGGGAAGTGGCACAATGCCAGTCTCATGGATTTCCTACGTCATTAACCCAAATTACTCTATTTCGAATTTGCTTAGAAAAAACTTTTCTATATATTGGTAGCTGAGGGATGCCTTTAGCCAGGACCCTTTTTTTAAAAAATCAATTCTTTAATGTTGCTGACTGATTAAGTTACAGTTTTGAAAGTGGTCTTTTCCTGTATCATGGAACGTATTCACTGTTGGCGCAGGACCAGATCCTGTGGGCGTGAAGTCGTGTGCCTCCCGTGGCCGTAACCTGAGCACCTTATCTACACTGTCTTTTGAATCACAGTAACTCGGTGTCTGGAGGGAAAGGGTCCCTATCAACAACGGGCTGCTAGGTCCGCGGCTGCTTCTAGAGTAGCTGTGACAGATGAATAATGTCACAACCAACCATGCATTTCAGCTCTTATTTGAAGGCTCAGTAAGGCTGCTGGTATTCCATAGCCCTGCGTTCGTCCCGGAGCCCAGGAGTTCCCATCTGACTTACATTACTTTTTTGAGAGGATCATTTTTACAACTGGAATCAGGAAAGCAGTCAAAGTAATTGCAAGTGGCAATCAGTGAAATATCACAATTTTAACTCGGGAACATATGTTTCATTTTAAAGAAAATATTCTTTTTTTTTTTTTTTTTTTCCTCATAGCTCCAGGACTCATATTTTCCCAAAGCAAGAAGGGGCCATGCACAGGTCCTAGAGCTGCCTCTCATACCTTGCCAGTCTCTGGGTAAAGTGCTTGTTCCCTTCTGGGGATAGTCAACTCTTTTCATTCCAAAGAAATATATTCCCTTTTTGATTCTGACAATTTGAAAATGCTTTGTTATATTGGAGATGAAATTCTTCTGTCTGTAGTTACATCATTCAGAATTGAAAAATTTGGATCTCCACAGAGTAAACTTAGCCCTCTCTTCCGATCCTCAAAGGCAGCTCTCACCCCCAACCTCTACCTTTCCCCCTGCAAAACTATACTATGTACTCCTGGCTCATACAGAACAGCTTTGATTCCCTTAACCACTCTGGTCACTCTTCTTGGAAGAAGCTCAAATTTACCTATATTCCTCTTTTTTTTCTTTAAGATTTTATTTATTTAACAGAGAGAAACACAGCCAGAGAGGGAACATAAGCAACGGGAGGGAGAGAGGGAGAAGCAGGCCTCCCACCGAGCAGGCAGCCCGATGATGCAGGGCTTGATCCCAGGACTCCAGGATCATGACCTGAGCTGAAGGCAGAGGCTTAGCCAACTGAGCCACCCAGGCGCCCCTGGTCTATATTCCTCTTTAAGGTGTCACACTGAATTAGACTTTCAGTCAGGGCACCAACATCAAATTCAAGCTCTGCTACTTATTAGAAGTCAAACCTGGGGCAACTTTCTTTTTGTCCTTAGAGATAGCAAGGGTTAATAACAGACACATGGTCTAGAGGTCAAAACAGGCAATAACCATGTTAACAAACAAGTATATAATTACAATGTGTAGTAGGTAATATAAACAGTTGTCAAGGGAGTTCTGAGCTCCATAAGAATCAGGGGCAGGCTTTCTGAGATATCGATGGCGTGTTTTTGTTTCTTTGTTTGTTTTAATTTTATGTCTATTAACATGTAATGTATTATTTGTTTCAGGGGTACAGGTCTATGATTCATCAGTCTTACACAATTCACACACTCACCATAGCACATATCTTCCCCAATGTCCATCCCCCAGCCACCCCATCCCTCCCACCCCTCTCCAGCAACCCTCAGTTTGTTTCCTGAGATTATGAGCCTCTACTGGTTTGTTTCCCTCTCTGGTTTCTTCTTGCTTCATTTTGCCCTCTGTTCCCTTATGATCTTCTGTCTTGTTTCTCAAATTCTTCATATCAGTGAGATCATATGATATTTGTTTTTCTCTGATTGAATTATTTCCCTTAGCATAATACCCTCTAGTTCCATCCACGTCATTGCAAATGGGAAGATTTTGTAGGGTTTTTTAATGGCTATATTATATTCCTGTGTGTGTGTGTGTGTGTGTGTGTGTGTGTGTGTGTGACATCTTCTTTATCCGTTCATCTGTTGTTAGGCATCTAGGTTCTTTCCATAGTTTGGCTATTGTGGACATTGCTGCCGTAAACATTCGGGTGCACGTGCCCCTTTGGATCACTACATGTGTATCTTTAGGGTAAGCACCCAGTAGTGCCATTGCTGGGTCATAGGGTAGCTCTATTTTCAACTTTTTGAGGAACCTCCATCATACTGTTTCGGCAGAGCATTTTACAATGGAGAGGAGATACAGAGTGTGTTCTAAGGTGTGGGACGGCACTGAGGTAGGAGAGTAGTATTTCCTACCAGTAGAAGTCGGACCAATGCCTAGAGTTGAGAAGGCAGGGAAGTGAGTAGACAAGATGCGTTGGAAAAGTGTGGAGCTTTGTAACTGTTGTTGAGAGTTTGGGTTTTATTGGAAGGAAAAGGGAAGCCCATTGTTGGGTTTGAAGGAAAGAAGTTACAGTGTCTGAAATATTTTGTTAGAAATTTCTCTCATGTTAGATGAAGAGCAGACTGTGAAGGACAAAAGTAGAGTGGGATAAACAATTAAGAGGCAGTTGTCATAATCCAAGAAAGGTGCACATATTGCAAAGTACTGTGAGGTCTAAACAAGAAGTCTCTGCAGAGACGATGACAGACAAAGCAGACAGACTCACGTGAAACCAGACTCTGCCAGCTAGAGCCAGTGCTTTCATCTCGACGCACCTCCGTTTTCTCCTTTGTTGAAGGAAGATCCTGACGGATATTTCATAGAGTTGTTTAAGGATTAAATGAGTTTGCAAATGAGTTCCCTGTGAGCTAAATCTGTGCAGAATTTCTCACTGTTATACGTGCTTCACCCTATACTGCATTCTCCGACGCAGACATTTTATTTTATTTCTGTCTGGCAATGTGGAACAGTATGAGTGAGGAATGTGACCGACGAATTTCTACCCTCCTTTGCGTGCTGTGTCTTACTGATGCAGTGGAGAAAATGGACAGTGTGTGAGAAATATAGCACCTTATGGATAACCAGTTGTATTTTTCTTTCTTTGGTATCTACCTTGTCATATTACAGAGATCCAACACTTGGAAAACCTTCTTTAATGGGATAGTCCCAATGAGAATTTGTCTTGCATAAGACACATTGTAAATATACAGTTGTTTGTTAACATGGTTATTGCCTGTTTTGACCTCTAGACCATGTCTTTGTTATTAACCCTTGATTCCTCTAGCATAATGCAGAACAATAATGTAGCATTGCCCTCAGGCCAGATCCCAGGCTGTTTCCTCTTGTGAGACGTTCACCTCATGGAATAACACTTCTTGTTTTACAGGCATCCCAGGAAGTGACTATGTGAATGCCAACTACATAGATGGCTACCGGAAACAGAACGCCTACATTGCCACACAGGGATCTCTTCCCGAAACATTTGGGGACTTTTGGAGAATGATATGGGAGCAGCGGAGTGCAACAGTTGTCATGATGACAAAATTAGAAGAACGATCCAGGGTAAGAAGAGATACCTTCTCCCTCTTCACATCTTTCCTCCAGTAGTCCCTATGATGTGCATTTTATTCTTTTCAGAATGTACCCTTTCCTTAAGATCTGACTTTCTCACGGGAACAACTTGTGAATGGGCATCAACAATTCTAATGAAATCATTTTTTGACACTGAGTCTTTCAAGAAGGAAATTCTCTCATTACAGTGTGATTGCCAAACAAAAAACGGGGTGGTTCTCAAAAAAGTGAATAGTTTGCTTAGAAAAAATAAATATTCACTTGAATCTCTTTCAAAAATGCATATTGAACACACAGACTTTGCGGGAGAATCCCACCAATATATACTTGCCAGTATTTTTAACTTTTTCTTTCTCATAATCTTCAGGGTAAGGTCTAAAATTCTGTGAAAGAGGCTTTTATATAAATTATTCAAATTAGCATAAATTAAGTTAGCACAGTCAGGAAAATAATATGGGTTAATACACAGCTGAGAAAACACATAAATGTGTAGAGGGCATTTTGCTACTTTAGCCTTCTCCAAAATGAATAGATTTTAATAACAGAGTCATTACTTGTTAAGGTCTAAGCAGGGGGTTTTATTTATCATATGGGCCCAATATTATGGTGTATGGCACATTAGTTAAATGTTACTGATTTGAAAAACTAAAACATAATGGGTAAGCAGTGTGCCATATTCCCAAGTGAATATGTAAATATTGTAGCCATCTGATGGAAATCAATCTTTAACCTTGGGAATTTAATGAAGGAGTCTCTGAAAAATCACTGAAGACAACACATACTCTCACTGAAGAGTAGGATGTTCAGGGCTGAGTTTGAAACCACTGACAAGCCGTCTCTTTTACCATGGTGACAGTAGACTCAAAAAGAGATTTAGAAGGAAGTGAAACCCAACTCCCCATTTGTTGTGTGACCGTTGAGTTTTTTAAGTGGTCTCCCACCTTGATACATGTCGCCCCGGTATGTAGACAAGGGAGGAGTTGAAGGCTGTGCAGGGGATTCATGAGAAGAAAGTTCAGACTCAGGAAAATAGAACAGTCCCAGCCATCACTTTAAAAGTGGAAGTAGGGGCGCCTGGGTGGCTCAGTTGGTTAAGCGACTGCCTTCGGCTCAGGTCATGATCCCGGAGACCCAGGATCGAGTCCCACATCGGGCTGCCTGCTCGGCGGGAGGCCTGCTTCTCGCTCTCTCACTCCCTCTGCTTGTGTTCCCTCTCAGGCTGTGTTTCTCTCTGTCAAATAAATAAAATCTTTAAAAAAAAAAAAAAGTGGAAGTAAAGGATATGGAACACTACTGGTTCAGCAAACTCAAAAAGCAATCCAACCTCTTTAAAATATATGAATTGTATAGAAATACTGAAATATTGTCTGAAAGGAGTTCAGATGAAAACTATATGACTGTGAAGACAAATGTCATTGTCATTCTGTACATGAAAACCCGATTAAAAAGATGTAAATGGATCTGTCGTTGATCTGGACTCAGGTAGCCCCCACATAGCAAGTCCTGTAAAAACAACCCCCGCCCATTGCGTGGATATAACTCTTCATGATGCAACATCTAACATGTATCAGACACACGGATACTTCACAACAATCCTGCAAGATAAACGCTACTCTGATCTCCAGTTTACACAGGAGCCATCTACACCTAGAACATTCCAGAAGGTCCCTCAATGTCATTCAGCTGCCAAGGGCAGGGTGAGCATGTGAAGACAGACAGTCTGACTCCAGAGCACATGAGTTGAACCATCAGGCCACATTGCCTGTTAGCACTTCGGTGAAAGCCGAGACCGCTGAACTGTTGTATTACAGCACGCGTGTAAATCCAGCCTTCCCAGACGGCTCTGCCTGGAGACACCACTGGTAACAAGCAGTCATTTGCAAAAGCTGTTTTCAGTAAAACACACATGTTATCTTGACACTGCAGGCCTTCATTAAACCAGGCACAGAAACTTGTTTTGAAATAACCAAATGAAATTCTGCCCCTTTCTCCCTAATTGCTTCTAATAATAAAGTTAGTTCTAACTGGCCCCATTGCCACCACAACATCTGATGGTAATGAGCAGTTCTTGGCGGAAGGCGTTGTGGCTTAAATACCTACAGTTTATCTTTATGTTGCAGGCTACCTTTTTTTTTTTTTCCCTTTCCCCACCTCAGACAGAGGAACTTATTTTGAAGTCACTAAATGAACCTCTGTTTGCTCCCTTCATTAATTACTCTTTGCTCTTGCAAGTTGGCTTTCTCCTTTGTTGAATGGCCTAAGGAGGCCAATTAAAATTCTGTCTTGTGATTTTTATTCTGTGGTGGTTCACTCTGTCCCCAAACTTGTGATGACCTGCATAAGCCAATATTGATGTGTCTCAACATCATCAATCTGACCATACAAATGAGCCCTGACCCACAAAGCCCCAGAGCCCCTTGTTCCCCAGTCTAGAATGCTTGAGAATAAATGACCAGATGCAACTGAGAAATCTAGCAAAGCGCTGGTCCCCCAAATTACCTCGCCTTCTCCTGCATCTTCCCCCTCATACCCTCCCACCTCACTTTTCCCCTATCTGGTTGCTCTCTCACCTAAAATCTAGGAAGAAAGGGGAAAGCATTCCTGGATTTGCAACTAAAAACTTGGATTGAGTTTCTCTAAATAGTGGTTACTCGTTGAGGAAATACGTAGTTTATACTTTAGGAACTCGGTGGGTTATGTGGGCTGATCTGGGGACTCGGTGAATTTTCAATTCCCAGTATCCAACTTCAAAGCTGACGTTTGAACTAGTTTGGCTTTATTTAGGCACGGCTTGTAGTCTCCCTCATAAAGGGAGGTTGTCCAGGTGGTTGAAACAAATCACCTCTGCAAGGGCTGAAGCCTGAAATTTCATTATCTGGAGGAAGGCTCAGGTTCTTGAAAGTAATATTCACTACCCCATTCGTATATGGGGGGAAAACAGTGTGTGTGTAAACAGTTTTGTGTACCGCAGGAACTTGTATTCAGGAGTCCACATTGACTGGTGATGTGGGACGGGGGAGAGAGAAGAAGAAGGAAGAAAAGAGAGGAAGATATTTCACAAGACTGCCTGGGGACACCAGCATCAGAGAGAAGGGAATTCTACGACACAGTCCTAAGTAGGAGTGCCGTGCAGTCAAACGTCTGGGTTTAGATACCAGCTATAGTGCTTACTAGCTGTGTGACCATGAACACATTGCCGAGGTCCCTGAAAGTCTCATTTGTCTTTTTTAAATTACATAGAAGAATTATTGTCAGTATTAAGCAAGATAAGGAATATGACGAGGCACCTCAGTGAGTCTCAGCTGTTGTTGATGTTTGATTGAGACACAGAGCTAGGGGATGTAGCACGACAACCTCAGCTTCCCCTAAAGCTGTGCTCAAATAACTCACGTTCTGTTCCCGCATGCAATGCATTTGTTTCTCTGTGGCTGACCCTGAATCCTGACCAGCCTCATAGACTCACTGCTCATAATGAATTCTGCCAGTGTAACAAACACATATGCTGTGGGCACATGGAGCTATGAACATGGGCTTCTTTTGCACTTGCCTTCCCCAGGTCAGAACCTCCAGAATGAAGACACTGAGGCAGGGAATTGTTGATTAGTTAGTACCTGGACCACAAGGACATTCTGGCTGCAGCTTCTACTGCAACCATATCTTCAAGCAATACAACATGAAAGAGTAATATCAACATGATTACACGGAGTAGTAATTGTCACTAAAGATAATATATTTTTGATACCATGTTTCCTTTTGATTCAGTTTTGCACTACCCCTCCCATACTCTCATTTACTTGACAGTGCTAGGGAATTACTCCCTTAGTACCTTCCTTCCTCTGCTTTCTAGCTTTTGTGTTTGCCTTTCATTCAGGCCCTTGGATGATAGCAAACCTTGGCCAAGTTAGAACAGCTCACTCACACAAAAGGCTCTTGGGTTTATTAGCATGTTTTAGAAGTTTCAGTAACCTTTTGTTAAAGAACTGACCATTCTTAGCATTTCATTGGCTAAAGAAGTCCTTCCAAGCATGATGGCTTAGAACTCAAATTGGTCTTTTGGAAACTTAAGTTCTTTGATTTTCAAATTCTCCCCTCTCAAGTGTGGTCTTGCAAGAATTCCACACTTAACTGAGAAGACTGCATAGTCTGCATTCAGCTCTCAAACCCTGAAGACAGAATGTGTACACTGAATGTTTTCTGTTTCATTTGGATATACAAAGAAACAAAATATAAGGCTATAAACTAGAGATTGTGAAAGTAAAGTACGATTGCTGCCTGGAAACACACAAATCAGTCTAAAGCCTTGTACAATGTGCTATGTGACATGAGATACTGTTCGTAGGTCTTATTCTACAATTTCCGTCTTTTTTGCCAAATCCTCTCAAGTTCTGCAGAGTTCAATGATTCTGTAGCAAGTCATTCTCTCATGCCCGAGAATGTGGTCTCTAATTGTTTCCATGTTTCATAAAGTGCCAGTAAGTACATGAATTGGTTTGGGCAACCACATGGAGGGAAGAAAAAGTCTGGAAAAAATGAAGCACTGGTAGGAGAGTAGATGTCCGCAGCTGGGATTTGCACTCCAGGGTGTTATTTGTGGGCAGCCAGGACACACGGTTGGCAGCCTTGCTTTACCCATTGGAAGCTCCAAGGTTGGATTGGCCAAGGTGGCTCCTGGCCCAGGAACCTCTACTAGTTAGTGGGTGATCGTCCTTTTCTTCCCCCCACGTTCATCTATTTGCTTTTGGCTATTTCTCTTCTACTTTGTTTCCCATCCTAAAGAATACAAGATGGAAGGAATGTGTAAGCCTCGTGCTTAACAAATTCTTCAGCAGTCCTGATTAGTGTTATAAGCTGAAGCAGCTTAACCAAGGTTAAGGAGTATCTGACTTTCTCCTTGTCCTCACCAGTTTGCCTTACTCACTGCCAATGGGTGCTGTTCACTTTTGCTTCTGTTCTCTTGCAAGCTCCCATCCTCAGCTGGTATGCACCAGTATAATTTTACTGGGATTTGAATGATGTCAAGTGCTATAATTGTGATATTGTACTATGATTAGTGCTATAAGTGTTGAGGATGAGGAGTGAAATGTTGACCCTCAACAAAGGGGACATGATTTGAACTGCCATTCAGTGTGGGCCACCCTGATTAGTGGTGTAGGCATAGGGTTAGAAGTGAGGACCTCTACACTTGGTTTACAGATTATCTAAATCCCATTTTCTGTTCCCAGATAAAAAATTATGCGACTCAGTTGACGGTATCCATTGCTAGAGCAGGTCAGATATTTTGTGCATCACAATTTTAGTTTATCTTAGATCATCGCAGGAGAAATTCCCTGCTCCACTGAATTTTGTTGTTTGTGCTAATGAATGGAAGTTAGATGCTGTCAAGGTCTAAGGGACTGGGCTCGTATTAACAACATTGTAATAATAATTTAGGGAATTAGAATACAGAGATTGACATTTGATGGGTGGAGCACTTCTGACTTAATGATCATGCCCTAACCTCTGATGTCCTCCCTTGAAGGTCACGTTTGTATATTTCCCCCAATACAGAGGGAAGGTGAGATAAGATCACATTTGGTTCTGTGGCCAAGAGGACAATTCTAAGCAGAGGAGATTCGGATCAAATGTTTTCTTGTTTTCCTGTAAAACACATCTTGAGATTCTTCTCAGATTCTGAGGTCCTTTTGGGTTAGAAGTTGGCAGAATCCTGTTGAAGATTATAAATGGCAGTGTTATTGTTTTCATTGTCGTTATCGGTTTTGGAAGGCCCAGCCCTGGCCAGCGGCAGACTAATTCTTGGCCTCTCTTCTTTGTCAAGGTTGGGTAAGTTTAATGGAGAGCAAATGCTTTCCAAATGCCAGGTCTGTGTCCTTTTCCAAATAGAACTGGAAGCGCCGGAGGCTTTGAACATTTAATTTCTGAAACTGCAGCCTAAAGCACTGCCTATCTAGGGCAACAGAAACTGCTCTTTCCTTAAGCAGCTGTAGGAACGGCAGCACAGACATCGCCTTTGGAGCCTGCATGATGTATGGGCTTGCTTTTGAAAAGTGGTGGATACTTGATGTAAATAGGACACTGGCCACAACAAGAATGACGCTCATATCGGAGACCGAAAGGATGTCTGGGTCCTTATCTAGCAAATTCCACACTCTCGGTTTTCTCTTGTCAACAGACATAATGTCAGATAAAAGAGAAGGGATCCCACCAATTTCTTACTGTTTGTTAGCTTCTTGGATTTTGTACCTTCCCCACCCTCACTCTCACCTCCTCAAAGTAGAATGGCAGCCTCCAGATTCTGGCCCACAGCAAGCATTCCCGTGAAAGTGAGTAAAGGCATCAGGGCCCAGGAGAGAGCCGAGCTGGGAGGCCGCAGTGCGACTGTGCCCCGGGGACTCCGTGCGCAGCCCCCCTCGCGGTCCACAGCCCTGTTCGTAGCGCTCCCGGGCTGCTGGGCTCACTTCCGAAGTTTGAAGCAGTGTGGGTCAACACCAGTATAATTGTCCAGGTTGTTCAAACGCTACAGTGTGTTGATACTACCAGTATACAGAAATGACCATTCCGCATACCGCTCCGTAACCGTGACCCCGGAGTGTGGCTGGGCCACAGGGCAGATCCAGGCAGCCACTGAGGTGGGGGCGGGTGCTGGGATTGGGACGGAGGTGCAAAGTCCAAGGGCACAGCTGCCTGGGACGAGCTGACATCCAAGTGCTGCCTTGCCAGGACAAAGGGGGACCCCAGAGAGCTTTCCTCTGCTCAACAAACTGCCAGAGACTCGAGATATAATGACCATCTATTTAATAGGAGAAGTCATTAGAAAAGCTTAGTGTGTGTCCCTCTGTGAACTTCTGGTGGACACACTGTTCTAGTCTGTGGCCATGGACTGCGTGGCTCATAAAGAACAGAAACCCGCTTCTTACATGGAAACTGGGAAGTTTAAGATCGAGAAGCTGGCAGATGTGGTCTCTGGTGAAGCTCCCGGTTCATAGAAAACTGACTTCTTTTTGTCACGGTTGGGTAGGTTCAGTGGAGAGCAAGTGCTTTCTAAATGCCAGGTCTGTGTCCACAGGGTGAAAGGGGAGGGAGCTCTCTGGAGCCCCTTCATGAGGACGCCACCCCAGACCTAATCTCCTTCCAGAGGCCCTGGCTCCTCATACCATCACCCTGGGATTGAATTTCAACCTGTGAATTTGGTGAGGGGGGACACCAATACTGAGTCTATAGCACACATCAAACAAAAGGAAATAAGGAAATACCAATTTTTTCAGAGTGTCAAATGGTTCAATGGACAGATAAGGTGTTTTATAATGAATAATTGGTTTATTTAGAAAATAATATTTTTCAACTTTCTGGACTTATTTATTTATTTATTTTAAGATTTTATTTATTTATTTGACAGAGAGAGACACAGCTAGAGAGGGAACACAAGCAGGGGGAGTGAGAGAGGAAGAAGCAGGCTTCCTGCTGAGCAGGGAGCCCAATGTGGGACTCGATCCCGGGTTTCCGGGATCATGACCTGAGCCGAAGGCAGTCGCTCAACCAACTGAGCCACCCAGGCACCCCTGGATTTATTTATTAAAAGCTATTACTGTATTGGTAGGCACAAGTGCTTTAATATTACTCTCAGTTCGGGTATGCCATTGTATATGTTCCCCACCATGAAGTGGTCAACAAAGAGAAAATGAAGAGAAGAAATACACAAACCAGACTACCCTTTGCCATTGAAAAATAGATATGGCCCAATGTTAGTTACTTGAGAAGAAGGACATTGTCACTGAAAGACAATGGAATCTTTGATATGATCTCCATACTTACTTTTGAATAATCAATTTTTGAAACTGGTCTTTAAAACTTGCCAAGAGAGATATTATAACCTATAGAAACAAACAGTTCAGTATATAGTTTATCCATCCACTAGACTATATCCTAATAATCATTGGAAACTTCCTTTTATTACATACTCCCTTATTAAATATGTGTTGATGAGTATATGTTAACATTTCCATTTTTCCAAGTCTAACTTTGACTTGTATTATCAAATGTTAGAATACTTTCTATTCGCTTCTTATAAAAGGTTCCTCTGACCAAACATAGTAGATACTAATTTCCAGGTACTTTCAGCAACACTTGTGCTTTCCTGTCTATCATTTATTGTTTATTCTTTGACTAAATAATCTGGCCCTAGGCAAGCTTTTCCAAGTACCATACAGCAAGTGGATTTTGTACCAGTGATTCTGGACCCTTGAAGAGTGTTGGTTTATTACGTTTGGAATTCTGATGCTTCACCATACTGCTGTGCTCAATGAGTCTTTGTTGAATTGAAATGAGATGGTTTTGCTTTGAGAAAGTTTTGGGCAATTTTAAAATAAGCCAATGCAGACCATAGTGTAGTTGATTATACAGTTGGCTTCCAGTCATCGAATGTGTGCGGAGTGCCAGGTGCCTCCAAGATGAGCCGTACGGGAGTAAAAGGTGGAACTAGAAGGAAAGCATTTCCCTGAAGTACAGTCAGCAGACCTACTGGGTAAATCCTACATGATCTTTCCAATGACAGGTTATACCACCCCATCAGTTTGGTTTTAATAGGTTGCTATGGAAGAGGGAGTATAAATTAATTCTATAGCATACGGTTACTGATGGGCAGCTTGTTCCTTCCATAATTATGAAGAAATGAAGCTACTACCTAAGGGTAATCACTTCGTAATAATAAAAATAACTGTCTCCCCCAAATCTGGCCAGAAACCTGAACTATCTTATTTAGGTTAGGCCTCAGATTGGGTTACTGGGTGAGATTTCTAAATCACTGCCTGGGTAGCATGTTTTGCTTCTTTCTTTTTTCCCCTAGGACACTGAAACATTCTCGTCTCACATCTGACTAGAACCCAGGGAGAGTAAGGGAGTTGTTTGGAAACCTCACAACTATGTGTCTGAAGAACCGGCAGGTGTAAGCGTGCCTTTATAGTTAGTTAGTAAAGCTGGTGGGTTGGGGGCAGGACTGCAACTCATTTCACTTTGCTGTCCCCATAGCTGCTAAGACGTTGCCTTCCACCTAGCTGCTCCCAAATACATGCCCATGGGGATTAATAATATCTTTCTTTTGTTCACATTTAAAATGATTACATTTTATGACAATAATCATAAAGAATTGGCAACACAGTCTGAGAATTAATAATAGCTGTTGCCTTTTTAATGTCTATTGGGTTTAGAGATTCAGGTGTATGGCTTTTGAGCCTTATGATAGCCCTGTCATTCTAGAGATATTGTACCCATTTAACAGATTAGGCTGCTGGACTTTGGTCCTAAAAAACAGAGGAGCAGTTTACCAGCCATCCAGTTAGACTGCCCAACCTTCTGTGCATCAGTCCTGAAGATGTAGTCAGTCACTTCAGAATCAAGTAGGAAAAGGCAAGCATGGGTATTTGTGTTCAAGAGTTTCTGCCTTTTAGTTCTTAGATGCTCAGAGGGGAGCCTCCCACCCTGGGCTCTGTGCACATGGTAACTCTCTTTAGAAATACCTTCTGATGTGGTCCATATATACAATGGAATATCACGCCTCCATCAGAAAGGGTGAATACCCAACTTTTGTAGCAACATGGACCAGATTGGAGGAGATTATGCTGAGTGAAATAAGCCAAGCAGAGAAAGTCAAGTATCACATGGTTTCACTTACTTGTGGAGCATAAGGAGTAACATGGAGGACAGTAGGAGAAGGAAAGGAAATGTGAACTGGGATAAATCAGGGA